>JBBBDQ010001080.1:3760000-3767500 GCA_037127315.1 Ascarosepion bandense | reverse complement strand
AGTGTTTTACTCTTCATGTCTCTCTCTCTCTGTGTTTTATTCTTCATGTCTCCCTCTCTCTCTGTGCTTTAGACTTTATGTCCCTCTCTCTCTCTCTTTTTTACTCTCCATGTCCCACTCTTTCTGTTATACTCTCTTTTACTCTCTATGCCCCTCTCTTTCTGTTTTACTCTCATATGCTCAACTCAATCTGGGTTTAATAGGATGTTTGATTAGAAGAACATTATCTATTCCTATTATATTATAAAAATGATTATAATTTCAAAAGGTCACTTGCAATTCAGAGGCAAATTTTTTGCAACAGATTGTTAGGTCATAAAACAAGATTTAACCCCTCACTTTAAATAACTATCTTTATCTCCAATACCTATATCTGTCACACTCTTCTTGTTTCTTACACTATTTTCTTGTTTCTTTCTTTTTCTCTCTCAGTAATTGTGATACCAAGCATGGCATGCATCATACAGAGGTACAAACATATTTAATTTACATTTTTTTTAAATCACCCTTTATTCATAAATTATTCATTAATTTTAACAGTGTTTATTTTAAAAAATAATCCAAGGACATCAGATTTAAAATTGGAAACCCAAAAATATTCACATATATTTTCCTATCTTTTCTAACAATTGTGTATGCCTTAATTCAGAAAAATCTTAGTTTACTGGCCTCCATCTTTTTCAACAACATGTACTAATCAAAATTTTATATTTAATATTCATGTGTTTTAAGTATATAGTTTATTTTCTTTTTAAATAATCAACTCAATCCCCCAATATGGCTCTTACGAAGTTATTTTTCACAATCTGTAATGAATTAATGAGGACTAAAATTTTTCAAAAAAAAAAAAGAAAGATTTTAATTTCAAAAGAGTATTGTAATTCAGTAAAGAATTTGTTCTCAACAGATTGTTAGGTCACAAAACAAGATGTAACCCCCTAAACTAAAAATAACTGCCATTATCTAAAATGTCTCCTTTCTATCTCCCTCTCAGCCTCTCTTTTTGTGTCTGTATGTTCCTCTCTCTGTTTGCCTCTCCAATCCCTATGTCACATGGTCTTCTTGCCTTTCTACATCCCTTTCACTCTTTTCACCATATGTCTCTTCTAGTTTGCCTCTCCAATCTCTGTATCACACCGTCTTTTTATCGTTCTACATCCCTCCCACTCTCTCTATTTTTACTATGCCTCTCTTTCTTTCTGTTTCCCTTCTCTAATCCCTGCATCACACTGTCTTTTTATCTTTCTACATCCCTCCCTCTCTATTTTTTACTATGCTCCTCTTTCTGTTTCCCCTCTCCAATCCCTGTACCACACTGTCTTTTTATTGTTCTACATCCCTCTCTATTTTTTACTATGCCCCTCTCTCTTTGTTTTCCTCTCCAATCTCTGTATCACACTGTCTTTTTATCCTTCTACATCCCTCCCTCTCTACTTTTTACTATGCCCCTCTCTCTTTCTGTTTCCTTCTCAACCAAACATGGCAAGCATATTAATATATAGATATTTTTGTTTTCACAATCATTGTCAATGCTTAACAGTATTTGATCAAAAACTAAATTCCATTCAACTTAAAACCCTCCAGATCTATTTTTACAATTAACTGAATCTCATGATTGCTCACATCCTGAAGGGACATGGCACAATGAAAGAAAGAACCTCCTACACAATGCAAATTACAAGCAAGACAAGTTAAATGGCAGGAGTGGATGTTAATTTTAATCTCACAAAAAGCTGATCATTACCAAAATGATAAAAAATACAGTGGGACTTTACAAATTTTAGTCCCTTTAAGTAGTTGTTCGTCTTAAATAGATTTGCATAAAAAAAAAAAAAACACAGAAAAAAAGACAATCTAATTTTAAAATATAATTTTTCCTATTTTTAGCCTATTTTCCTTGTAACTAACGTTCCATTTAATTGATATCCAATATTCATACAAGGAAAGATTTATCACATTTACCATCTAACAAATTCAATTTGGGTTCTAAAAGTGTTTAAACAAATCTTGTGTTTGGTCTTCTTTCCAAAATACCATAAAAATTAATCGTGTAATAATTATATACTTTATTTGTAAATGCATCTTATGGGTCATCAGTGAAGGACTGATCCATTTTCTACAGTTTATCAACCCATTACAAGATATTTAAAGCTAGAAAATATTTTTAGATTGTAAGATTTTGTTTTTGAGATAACGATTTAATGATACAAGTCTTACTGATTAACCCATAGCTGGGGGAGAGAAGGGGTGGATTTATATCTCTCCCAAGGGTACTTGTGCCTAAGTGAATATGACAAACCCAACCATAATTAGAAATACTCTCCCCTTAACAATTTTGAGCCATTATATTACACCACCTGCACATCCAAGCTTACAGCACCTGTTATTTCAAAGTGGTCACCCATCTTGTTACTGACCAAGTTCAACAGTGCTTAACTTCAGTGATTGTACAAGAACTTATTAGTTTGTAATATCTAATATGTCTACATGCATGTGTGCACACACAAACACGCACGCAGAATCATTTCATCCCAAGCAAGGCGAAAATGCCAATAATACGCAGGTGGAGAAGATTGTAGTTGTCAGGGAAGCAAGTACATAAAAAGAAGTTTCACAAGCTGGAAATGCAAGAAAAGAAACTGTTAGAGTGAAAGTGGCAGTTGTTTTTAGTTGTTTCAGCAGTAAACAGGTAGGACCTAGCTGCCAATCTAGTAGCACACAAAAATTTGTGTAGTCAGGAGATAAGGGGGAAAAAATCTCATCAGAGCAATTGCTATAAAAATATTTATATAAAAAGAGAGGGGAAAGGAATAGAGGGAAAGAGAGGGGAAAGGAATAGAGGGAAAGAGAGGGGAAAGGAATAGAAGGAAAGAGAGGGGAAAGGAGGAAAGGGAAAGAGAGGGGAAAGGAGGAAAGGGAAAGAGAGGGGAAGGAGGAAAGGGAGAGAGAGGGGAAGGAATAGAGGGAAAGAGAGGGGAAAGGAATAGAGAGAAAGAGAGGGGAAGGAGGAAAGGGAAAGAGAGGGGAAAGGAGGAAAGGGAGAGGGGGAAGGAATAGAGGGAAAGAGAGGGGAAAGGAATAGAGGGAAAGAGAGGGGAAAGGAATAGAGGGAAAGAGAGGGGAAAGGAATAGAGGGAAAGAAAGAGGGGAAAGGAAAGGAGGTGAAAGAGAGGGGAAAGGAGGAAAGGGAAAGAGAGGGGAAAGGAGGAAAGGGAAAGAGAGGGGAAAGGAGGAAAGGGAAAGAGAGGGGAAAGGAGGAAAGGGAAAGAGAAAGGGAAAGAGGAAAGGGAAAGGGAGAGGGGAAAGGAAAGGAGAGGGAAAGGGAGAGGGAAAGGGAATAGAGGGAAAGGGAAAGAGGGGAGGGAAAGGGAGAGGGGAAAGGAAAGGAAAAGGGAAAGGGAAAGGAAAGAAAGGGAGGGAGAGGAAAAATAGAGAGAGAGAGAAAATGAATAAAGAGCAAGAAAATGAATAAAGAGAGAGAAAATGAGTTTAATCCTCACTGAGTACCCACACTTGTGGCCTTGTGCCACATCTAAGCTACACTTAAAAAATCACCATAACTGACTAAAATAATATTTTAGTAGAGTAAAGTTCCAGTCTTCCCTTATTATTTTAGAAATAATTTAAAAGAAATAAGAAAAGGACATTTGGAGAAGTTGAAGAGTGAAACATTTTGATATTATTAATGCTACTTACAAATAATGCATAATACAACAATCCGTGAAGAAAATAACAAATGAATGACATTAGAAATATAATGTAAAAAGTTTATATTTATTTGTAAAAATTTTGATGTAAAAAAAATTATTTTAACTAAAACAGAATTTTTTCAAACAGTGGGTCTCCAAGTAACAAAAAAATAAAAATTAATAAATAAACACACACACACAAGTGGCAGAATATAAACAACTTTAAATGTTGTTCAACACTCATAAATCTTTACTAGTTTTTCACTGAGGTTATATATATATATATATATATATATATATATATATATATATATATCGAAAATTTAAATATATAGATATAATATAGATTGAAAATGTCAGAACGAAATGTTCAACAGCTACTTCCTACCAAAAGAATGAAATGTTCACCACTTACTGCCCAGGTTTCGACAAAACTAGTCTCTTCAGGCAGTAGTAAGATCCCTTACTAACTGAAGAGACCAGTGTGGTTGAAACCTGGGTAGCAAGTAAGTGGTGAATATTTCATTCTTTGATATATTGTTGGCTCTGCATACTCTGTTCTTTTGTTTGTGTACTGAGCACTTTTTAATCATCTGTTGGTCTAACCAGTAGCGCTTTCACTGTTTTGTGTGTGTGTGTGTGTATATATATATATAAGTGTGTCTGTTCTCACTGAGTTTATGTATCTTGTTCATCAAAATTGTTTCATGCTGAATGACATCAGTTCTCTCTCATAAAGAGATCTTTGCATCAAAAATTAGCTATGAAGGTGTCTTCATAGCGAGCAAGAGCTGTTAAGATTATTGAATAATTCAGTTGTATGTGAAGTTAGGGCTAAAAGTGAATTTCCCAACTTAATGCCAAAGGTCAAGTACCGGTACATAATTTTTTTTTTTTTAAAGTAATAATTTCATATTCATGCAAATAGATAATAGAAATAGATACATGCAATTGCAAAATATGCAAATCATGCTAAATAAATGAACCTAATGAACAGAGTTTTTGATTTATTAAATTTGCAAATAAATTAAATTCTAAACTAACCCACTCCTTAGTTTTTTGCCACACACATCCGCTTGTTAGATTCTGAGAAAAGTTCCCACTTATTTCAAGCACCACATTGATTCAAGAGTAGAAGAGTTCTGTTTTAAACAGAACTTGATTACAATGTTACACTCATAACCTAAAATATACTAAGAAATGATTTTTTGGATGCAACTAAAAGTGATTAAATCTCCTAAACCGACCAAGCATAGAAATGAATACAATATGGGGACCAGTAATATGAAGTACTAGACAAAACCAATTACAAACATCAAGATTGTAATATAAACTTGGGTAAAAAACATTTACTGAGGTATAAGGTTTATAAGTGCCCGAAATTCATACACTTAAGTCTCTAAGGAGACATAGTCCAGTAGATAAAAATATTGGTTGGATCCATTGACTTGACCCAATACCTGGCTACAGCAAAAACTTACAGAGTTGAGTTAAATGTAGATAACTAAGATGTCAAGACGTAGAACAATCTACCCCAGTGATCAAAATAAAGGAGTCAGTTCAAAATTCCAATCACCTGAAGAAGGTCAGAGCATACAACAGTCGAAACATGAATATGACAACAATCCAAACAATATAAATAAGGGTGACTGGTGTTGCCAAGAAGCAGTCATGGAAAATATCTTCTGGTAAATGCTTTACTTCATTTATTTACAATTTAATTGAAATTCAATGTTTAATATTTTAATGTTGATTTGTTTCATTGTTTAGTGTATTTTACCAAAATCAAAATTTAAACGGAACAAAAGTAAAAACAAAAAAAAAAAACAGGCATGACATACTGATGTTAACATTGATTTTACGGGGTTGAGGATATGAGACATCACTGGGTCACCTTTCTTGCTGTTAAAATGAAACCTTGAGAATTTCTCAGAAGATTTCAGAGCTGCCCACATCAATTTCTCCTACCCATGATTCCTAAGCTTTAAATTGGGGGAGTGGGAGGTCAGTTGAAGGAGAAAGAGAGAGAAAGGAGATTGATGAAGGTGGATTGGCAATATGCCCTACCGAAGCTAAAAGTAAAAGATGTACGGCACACAAATAATACAAGGCCCACTTACGTCAGAGATTTGACGTCAGCCATAAGAAGGGGTGAAGAAAAACTTATTCTAAGCAAGGAAGGGGAGCTGGGTGTCGTTATGTGTCATGAAGGTGCAATCTGAAAGGTTCATACAAAATGAAAAAACATTTTGTAGACATTTAGAGAATGGATTGGTGCTACACAAAAGATTCGTGCATTCAGTTTGGGTGCAGGAAAAAGAAATTCAATCATGGAGATGAGTTACACAGAAATATATATGTTCACATTTATTGTGCTAAGATTTGCTGAGATGAGGAATCAATTTACATTTTATATTAACTGCACCAGAATTCTTCATATATAAATAAGAGTAGCATTTCTTGGAGCTCTGCATAAATATAAACATATATATACATACACACACACACACATATATATATATATATATATACACACACAATACACAAAAATACACACACAAACAATATATACACAGAATATACACACTGTAAATATAAAAACATATACAATATACACACACAATACATATGTATATATATATATATATATACACACACACACACAATATATATATATAAACACGCACACACACATATACAATATATATACACACACACACAATATATAAACGCACACACATATACAATATATATACACACACATACAATATATATATAAACACGGACACAATATATACACGCACACACACATATACAATATATACAATATATATAAACACACAAAATATATATATACATATACACACACATATATACAATATATATATACACACACATATGCAACATATATACACACGCAATATATATATAAATATATATACATACACAGATACAATATATATACATACACACACACATATACAATATATATACACACATATATATATACACACAGATACAATTTATATATATATATATATATATGTATCTACACTCACACACACATATACAATTTATATATATATATATATATCTACACACACATATACAATATATACACACACACATATATGCAATATATACACACCCACATATGCAATATATACACACACATATGCAATATATATATATATACACACACACACAAATATACAATATATATAAACAAATATACTATATATATATATACATACATGCAAACACACAAAATATATATATATATATATATATATATACATACACATACACATATACAATATATATATACATACACACAATATGTATATATATACACACATATATACAATATATATATACACACACATATGCAACATATATACACACGCAATATATATATACATACACAGATACAATATATATATACACACACATATGCAACATATATACACACGCAATATGTATATATACATACACAGATACAATATATATATACACACACATATGCAACATATATACACACGCAATATATATATGCACACACACACATATACAATATATATATATATATACACACACATATACAATATATATATACACACACAGATACAATATATATATACACACACATACAATATATATACACATATATATACACACATATACAATATATATGCACATACACATATACAATATATACACACACACATATACAATATATACACACCCACATTTGCAATATATATAGATATATATACACACAAATGCAATATATGTTTACACACACACAAAT
>JBBBDQ010001080.1:3657500-3745000 GCA_037127315.1 Ascarosepion bandense | reverse complement strand
GCAAATTCAGCTTAATTGCTCCATATTTCATATACCAAAAGTATGTATAGGTACAGCTGACCAATAAGTTACACTTTTTTGACAAGAAAAAACGTAGTTTTTTTTATGAGGGGGTAAAAAAAATCTACCTCTTACCTTAACTTTTTCTTTATAGAAGTCCTTAATCCTTGTTCGACAACCAAAATTTCCATATAAATTTGCTTTTTTCTGTCATCAATTGATATCCGGTGGTAATTTTTCAAGTTCGTCAAACTGGTATCCAGCAACAGTCCTCTTCAATGTCAATTTGATATTTGGCAAGAACGTATTTTTTCTTCACGTAAGCTTTTTCAAATCCACATCGCCAATCCAATATATGGATAGAAGTTACTATTTTCCATCGCGTAAACTTCCAGATCATCGTCACCAACCTGATAATTGGCAAGCAGGTATTTTTTCTGGAATCTACGTCTCTGATCTGATAATTGTCAAGCGCCGCGTAAATTTCGAATCTTCTTCGCTAATTTGATATATTGGCGAGCCCCACATAAATTTCGAGTCTTCGTCGCCAATCTGATATATCCCGGAAGGAATATCAGTGGAAAATAAGTCTAAGAATGATACTTAACACGGGAAACAGCAGAAATTTATTATATGGAGGTACAATAAACCATAAGGTATACAATAGCAATCAACGAATAGAAGCAGAATAATCTATCAAATAGAGAATGCCTTCACCTATGACATATGCCTCCCGGTTCACTTCTAGTCCAGTTTGTCACAGTCCTTTATAGACTAGATCATTACAATATGGGGTATGCTAGGATGTTCCACTATAACATATATATACACACATATGCAATATATATATATATATATACACACACACACACGTACAGTATATGTATATATATATATATATATATATATACATACACACACACAATATATATATACAGATATACACACACATACAATATATATAGATATACACACATAATACATATATACACACACACACAATACATATATATATACACACACACACAATACATATATACACACACAATATATATATATATATATATATATATATATTATTGTATATTTAGGTAGCAGTCTTTCTTTTAAACATATTTCATTAAAAATCACTGACAAGGAAGACTTTATTCCTTTTCGATTTAATTTTTCCAGTATTCTTACGTATTTTCTTAAGGATGTTATTTTTACAATGTTCTTTTATCTTCATGTTTCATAATGTAATTTATTTTGTGTTTTGGAAAAGGAGCATTCTTTAAAAGTTATCACACGATGTGTACAACTTGACATTAACACACACACCCACTAAAAACGACTGAGAAATAACTTCAATTAAGTTTGTTATTTAATTTTTCATGTGTCATTTTTTTTAAATATAAATTATATAGAAATTGCCCGAATATTTTATGCCTGATCACTTTCAATTATGCCTTTAGCCATTATCAAGAATGAATTTTATTTTTACTTTTAACTGAATGTGTGGATTTTATTATTATGTACCTATAGTTAAAGGAATATTTTATTTTCCAAACACAGTCATCATATTGTGGACACGTTCAGAGTTGATACTATTGAGTGTTTGCTTTTTTCTTTTCTTTTTTTATTATTAAACACACTATAATATCAACTATGAACCCAGCCACAATGTTCTGACCATGTATGAAAAATAAAACATTCCTGTGTCTCTAGATACATACATGAAACCCAAAAATTCAGTTAAAAGTAAAAATAAAATTAATCCTTGGTAAAGGCTAAAAGCATAGTCAAACGTGGTTGGACATCTAAAAAATTTGGACAACTTTTATATAATTTCTACCCAGAAAAGAAAATTATAACACATGAAAACAAAAATTTAAATACAAAATTAACCTCAGTACCTTGTCAGTTGTTTTTAATGAAACTTGCATAAAAGATAGATTGCTGCCCAAATACATGATTACACAAACACACACACATTATATATATATATATATATATATATATATATATATTTTTTTTTTTTAATCATTTCACCCCGAGCAAGGCGGAAACGCCACTGATGTGCAGGGGGTTACATAAATGTAAAAAGATTAATTAGAAAAGAGTGAGGAGTACAAGCTAGTTAGAAAGGAACAATAGAAAGCTGAGAAAGAAGGTGCGATGACAGATACATAGGAGGAGAGAAAGGGAAGGTTATACAGGGGAGGGGAGAGAGCTAGAGGCCAGTGGTTAGTAGATGAGTATTAACTTTGCATTTAAATTTCTGGAGGTTGTAGCCGTCAGGAAAGCAAGAATATGGGAGTGAGTTCCACAGGCGGGAAGTGCGAGAGAGGAAGCTGCAGGAGTAGAATTGTCGTCTGCATTTGGCTAACCTGACTGTGAATGGGTGGGACCCAGTTGCCAGTCTGGTTGCACGGGTAAACACCTGTTGAGGAGGCATCAGTGACTTAATACTCTCACACATTGATAGACCACTGTAGAGGAAGCTAGATTTTATAAACAGTAGCCACTTAGGGCTTTATATAATGTTCTTCGGCTACCAAGTTGAACATTCTTGGTTGAAGGCGATTGTTTATGTTCTGTAAATAACATGCTGTGAAATCTGCCTTTCTTTGCCATGCGCCAATAGCTTGTGGGTAGAATCTCTGATTAATGACCATTCAGTTGAGTTTCGACCCTGGCTTGAAGCAAATGGTTAATCTAGCTGCACTGATGAGCTGTGATACAGTGAAACAGGCCTGTATGTGGATGAATATATATATATATATATATATATATATATATATATATATATGTATGTATGTATGCATGCATGTGTGTATTGGTATAAATATTTTGTTTTGCAGAGTATAAATTTAAGCAAATACACACACAATATTTTATTATACAAGTCAATTATTTCACAGTAAAATTGGAATTAATTAAAATGGAGATAAAATTTAGTCAGTTACTGAAGCTAACAGCTACACTCAATGCCAGATGAGTTAATATATCAGTGAAGTCATTTTTGATTGGATGTCAAGTTGCATCAAGGGATCACAACTAGTTCTACATATCTTCAAAATGGCTGCATACTTTTCAAACAGACATTATGTATCTTGTCTTTCTACAGATTTAGTTTCAGCAACAGGACAGACTTCACCTTTTTAACCCAGGGATATGCGTTGTGGTGCATTGAATATATTAAATTCATTGCATTCACTTATGCGCAAATATCCTTGGGAAAGGTATTAATCTGTCTATTCCTTCCAGTTATGGGTTAAATAACAGGACAGAGTGGGTTCTATAGCCTTGGTCGGCAACCAGTCTACCACAGAAAGTAATGGCAACCTACTGTGGGATAATCTTCTGCCCAGTCAGTCATGTCTCTTTCGAGACATGATCACCCAAGCATGTATCACATATGGCACTTACCTGACTGATACAAAGAAAAAAAATTATATTAGATTGATTCAAAAGTTCTCATAATTGTTAACTGAAATTTGATTTTAAAAATATATTAAAAGTTCTGCCATTTAATATGATATAGATCATTTTTTTTCCTGTGTACAATTTTAAGCAGACTCTTCTGAGAGATGCTTATTCTTGTTTCTATTAATATAATGCTCTGTCATGGGTGATTTTAAAGGCTTTGTATTTTCAATCAATTTCTGCTTGAAACAGTAAGCTCCTTTACCATAGTTCTATTGTTCCCTATGACATTAAGCCCATTTTTTTTTTTTTCAACCAATGAGCCATTTCTGGTAAATTGTTTTTTTTTTATTAATTGTAATATTTACAGTTATTTTCATTTTAGCTGGATAGGTTACCCTCTCTCTAGTGAGTTTTGTTGGTGTATACATGATATACACACATACCAGCTACGCACTTACCACTTACCATCTTGAACTTGCCTGGGAGTATAATGGTTCCTATTTTCACACACTAACAAATCATTTAATGTTTATGTGAAAGTGCGTGAAATTGGCAATAGTGGTCGGTCTCTGCCCACATGAAATTTAATTTTAAAAAAAAAATATATATATATTTTTTCATTTGTAAATGAGTTATATTACACAATCCAGGTTCCTACCATCCACTGATATCTTCAGGCAATTTGCAATAACTGATTTTACCATTTCTTTAAGAATGCTAACATAACAGGGATTTTTTATGAATGTGCAATTTTCAAAATTAGAAATTATAACATTTTTATCTATGGTTGTATGATCCAAACATGTATTTTTTGGTATGGTTACACTTAGTCATAATTTCCATTCATTCATTTATTTTTGTTTGGGAATAACATAATAGCTAACTTTTCTTCCTGGCACAGTCTACATATTTTGCCATTGTTGTAAGGTTTGACTATTATTCCCAAGTCCTTTCCATATTTTAATTTCAATTTCCACATGTGACTAGCTAATTTTGTATAATTATTTTTAAGTTTTCTAGTTTAAATGTAGACCTGTGATTTTAAAGGAGCTAAGCTGATGTTTGCAGCCAGAACGAAGCAGTGCATAGCATCCCGTAAGTTTGGCTCCAAAGACTACTGGAGACTCTGTAAAAGCGTGCTGAACAGCAGTAAGCCCTCAATCCCCACCTCTAATCAACGAATTTTAGGTCCCCACCTCTTCAACAGACAAGGCTGAGTGCTTTGCTCGCAGATTCTCCACTAACTCGACACTGGACTCGTCTGGAGTATCTGTACCTGACTTCCCTCTCCGAACCCAGGCCCAACTGACTGACATACTAATTACTCCCTCGGTGGTCTCCAAAATAATTTCTATGCTTGACCCCCATAAGGCAAGTGGTGGCAATGGAATACCCATCATTGTCCTAAAGAAATGTGCTCCTGAACTCTCCTCTGTTCTCTCTAAACTCTATAACTACTGCCTTTCTGCTTCCTGCTTTCCTGCCTGCTAGAAATCCTCCTCCGTGATTCCTATATATAAAAATATTGGAGAACCCTCTGACTCTGCTAATTATCACCCTGTCAGCCTCGTACCGATCTTTGGCAAAGTGTTCAAAGCCATCATCAACGCCAAGGTGGTACAACATCTCACAGCCCACAGACTCTTCTCTGACAAACTGTATGGCTTCCACTTCACTAGGTCTACTGCTAATATGCTCACAACCATCATTGAGTATATACACCAGGCCCTCAACAAAAACGGTGAAGCCCGAAATGTTGCCCTTGACATCTACAAAGCGTTTGACAGAGTTTGGCATGCTGGCCTTCTATGCAAGCTGCAGGGCTATGGTGTAACTAGACAATTGTTTGACCTAATCCAGTCCTTCCTTTCAAATCATACAATGAGGGTAGTATTAAACGGACAAGCCTCCCAATACTATCACATGAATGCGAGTGTCCCTCAAGGCTCTATTCTAGGTCCTACGCTTTTCCTTATATATATTAACAATCTCCCTAATGTAATAAGATCCCAAGTGGGCATATATGCTGACAACACTATGACTTACTCTCGTCTCAATCAAAAATCTACCGGGGCTGACAAAGCAAACCTCGCTGCCAAGCTTGAAAAGGACCTCCAATCCATGGTGGACTGGGGTAAGAAATAGCTCGTAAATTTTAATGCTTCCAAAACGAAGCTGCTATCTAATAACCACCACAGACAATTGTTTCTCCCGCCCATTAACATGGATCAGACTTCACTCCCTGAAAGTAAAACACAGCATCTCCTCGGATTAACTCTCACCTCAGACCTCAAGTGGAATAACTATATAGAATCCATAGCTAAATCCGCTGCAAAGAAAGTCAGTTCTCTGTGTAGGGCCAGGAAGTTTTTTTCACATCCAAAACAATCCTGCACATATACAAATCTACCATCCACTCATGCATTGAATATTGCTGCCATATCTGGTCGGGTGCTCCTGCTATCCACTTAGGTGTCCTCGACCAAATCCAACAGAGAATCTGTAAAGTGATTGATCCAGACTTGACAGCTAGGATATAGTCGATTTCTCACCAATGCAATGTGGCTTCCCTGTGTCTCTTCTACAAATACTTTCACAGCTTCTGCTCAGATGAACCTACCTCACTGGTACCTCCTATATATGAATTTTGTCGAGCCACAAGACTAGCAACTAGGTCCCACCCTTTTACTGTGAAACCAATAAATTGTAAACGCAAATTTAAATTATAAATGCAAATTCTACTCCAGCAGCTTCTTTTCTCACACTTCCCACCTGTGGAATTCTCTTCCACATACTTGCTTTCCTGACAGCTATAATCTCCAAGAATTTAAATGTAAAGTCAATAGACATCTCCTGTCTCACTAACTTACATCCTCTCTTTCATGCTTTTTTCTTCGTCCACCCTACTTTCATCAGTATTCTCTTCCTACTCTCTTCCTGACACCCCCTGCAACCTCTCACTCCTTCTCATAACATTCCTCCTATGTAATCCCCTGCACAAAAGTGGCAGTAAAATGCCTTGCTTGGGGCGACATGATTATAAAAAAAAATACCTGGTCTTAAAAAGTACCTTAGGCTAATCCCAAATATGTTTTGATTTGACCATTTAAGTCTTGTACTTTTGCTTTGTAAATGACTTCTTTTGTATTACTAAGTCCTTAAAGTGGTCATTTATTTTTGTCGCTGCACTTACATTCCTTATTAATCATCTTGTTTTGTATATATATATATATATATATATATGGTAGTATAAATACAGTGAGAGTATTGGTGCTAAGATCTGTGAATATATATATATATATATATATATATATATATATATATCAGCATGCAGTGTGGGTAAAGAAGAATCCAAAGGAGTATCCTGTACATACAGTGGTAGGATAACTCTCTAAGAGAGCTCTAAATATATATATACATATATATATATATAAATACATATAGAGCAAATATAAGAAAAATTAAGGCAGACATGTTATTTCATGGTAAATCGAAAGTCTGGCCTATTTCAGGTGAACCATCATCAGCTTCTGTCTTTATTTTACAAAGGATTTTACACGAATTACAGATTCGTGTAAAATCCTTTTAATCCAAAAAACATTTTGGATTTACACAATATTCAATAGTGGTGACAATTTGTGGAAACTCCAATTGTATAACATAGAAATGTTATATAGAGTGCAGCAGATATACCACCCACATAATGGTAGGACATTAGCTAGATGAAGACACCATTGCCACTAATGTCATGCCACTATGTAGAAGATATTTCTGCCACACAATATACAACAGTGACTTTGAAGTGTACGGACAAATTCATCTTTTTCCCACTAATGTAAACCTTAAACACTACCTAGCTATTTGGTCATTTACATAAAATTGATAACAAAAATGCTATTTAAATGTCTCAGTATTTTTAAAATAGAATTGTATGACATTGATTTCCTTTAAATTATGTATAGCAAGATTACTATACCATTTCACTGAAGCAGACCTTAAGAGTATCGGAGCATTATCGCTTCCTCTTTCTTCTTTTCTCTTTCTTTCTTTAACACAACCTAGAATGAGGCTTGCTGGAAGTTCAAAATTTAATCTGCCCACTGCTGCTATACCAAGAATTTGTGGGCAAAAAACAGGCAAGCTATTATAGGTCATAAAGAGCATGCAAACAAATAAAATTATATGTTACTTAAAGTAATATTTTATTTTACCTGTTAGCATTCTATAACCTTTATCAATCTTTCAAAAGCAGGACAATGCTGCAATCCATAATGCCAGCAAGACAAAGCGCTTTTTTTATAGTGAATAACAGGATTCTTTTGGATTATCCAACATGTTTCAGTGGAGTGCCATACGTGATACACGCTTTGGGCGATTATGTCTCGAAAGAGACATGACTGACTAGGCAGAAAATTATCCTGCAGTAGGTTGCCATTGCTTTCTGCAGTAGACTGGTTGCTAGCCAAGGCTATAGAACCCAGTCTGTCCTATTATTTAACCCATAACTGGATGGAAGAGACGGATTAATACCTTTCCCAAGGGTATTTGGGTGTAAGTGAAAGAGAGGAATTCAGTTGGAATTTGAACTCGGATCCCCAATTTCTCGTTCCAAGTTGATATCCACTGCACCACAACGCACGTCCAACATGTTTAACTGACTTAAACTCCATTGAAAATGTTTGGGGACAGATGGCAAGTTAAGTCTATAGAAATGAACATCAATTCTAAACAGTGCATGATCTTCGAGAAGCCATCTTTCCTACTTATAATAACATTCCAGCTAGCCTTCTGCAGACGCTTACATCGACCATGCCACAGGGAAGTTATTCACAATGATAGCATGCAACTCACTACCTAGGTCTTGTTAGGCATTTCCCAATTGTGCTCAGAATTTCTTTTAAGTATCGTCTTGACCTTTTGATCAGCTAGTTGTCTTCTTTATGTGCCATGTCCTTTCAGAACGTAGGCAATCATGAACCTTCACTTACTCCTAACTCTTTTCCTCTTGGTATCTCTCCCAAACCCACTCCGCCATCCACTAGCTCAAGCCCATCAAGTATGTCTTACATTGCTTTCCCGTCTCTCTTGCCCACTATCAGTCCTGTGAGTATTAGATTCTTCAAGCCCTCTTTCTTCATTATGTGTCCCAGAAAGTTTAGCTGTCTCTTCTTGATGTTAAGTATAAGTTTCCTTTTCATTTGCATCCTCTTCAAAACTTTGTTGTTGCTCACAAGTACAATCTATGATATTCTCAGCATCCTTCTGTAGAACCACATTTCTGTTCCTTTGAGTCTCTCCTTCATTTTTGATCAAATTGACCAGCATCCGCTGCTACATTGAAGGGCAGATATCACATAACAATCCAGTACTCTTTTTCTTTATTTCCAATAAAATCTTCCTGTCTCTAAATACTATGCTAAGCTTTTGAAAAGCATCTTTGGCTATAACAATGCACCTTCAGATTTCAGTGTTGCACTTTACATACTCTGTCAGAACACTTCCCAAGTATTTTAATTTCTGCATCTGTTTCTAGTATCCCCAACCAAGTTAGAATTTTGGGGTTCTCTTTTTCCTAATGACCATGCATTTAGTTTTCTTGAAGTTTATGTTTCGTCCTTTCTTTTAGCCTGATTTTATAGTATTCAAATTTCCCTCATTTAATGTTAGGAAAAGTTTTTTTTAATTTTAATTTATCCTTTTATTTTCATTTTTTTAAGCTCTATTTAAATAAGTGGTTGAGTCTAACAATGCAAAAAGTATATTTTTTTCTTTATTTTCATTGGCCTTAAGATTTTGACTAGCAGTATGTGAAAATCAACGGGAACCAATCAGTTTCTGAAAACATTTTTCTTACTACACGTGTAATATTTACAAAAAAGAATTAAATATAACAATCAATATTTCATTACATCTGATAGTCAACTACAAATATTCTATCATTTACATGGATTCATTTTGCTCTACAAACTGGAGAGCAAACAAAATCATCATCCTTCAATCAATCAATGGGTGGTCAGAAATACAACAATAATGCCACCCCACACAACATGGTCAAGCATTGTTGTACTCAGACCCTGAACATGGACCTCTTCCAATGGCTAATCACTGGCCCTACATCCAGATGTTTTTATATACAAAATATCATCTCAAGAAAGACTGTCAACCAAGGCTCAAAGTTCCTTTCCAGCCATAAGGTGAAGAACCAATTTTCCTGCAAGTAGGTTACCAATTATTACTGCATTAGACTGGTTGCCAACCAAGGCTATAGAGCCCACTTTGTCCTGCTATTTACCCATAGCTGGGAGGAGAAGAGATAGATTCATACCTTTCCCAGCCAGAGGTATTAGCACATAAGTAAATGTAATGAATTCAACTGGAATTCAAACTTGGCTCTCCTATTCCTGAATCTGAGCTGCTATCCATTACTCCACCATTCCTCAAACAAAATACTTAAAAGAAATAACAGCCCACAATTATTAAGGATAAAGCTGAATATTTTCAAATTTGTAAAAGCATGTAGAGACAAAAAAAAATTTATCAGCCATTACAATAATTCAGCTAATTGATTAGCTGATTATTAGCCCCTTTTGTTGCTAAGCTATTTTCAAAAACTCTTTGAACAAAATGTGAAACAAATACACTTATATCATTAAAGATTGCACAGCACAAGCAAAACACCATTCATTGTTACAAAATATATTTTGCATAATTTTGAGAAATTCATTATCATTCCAAGAATTATTCAATTTACTGAACTAATTCTTTATATTGCTTTCATTGTTACTACAAAATTTTAATAAAGTGGTACACATTAAACTGATAGACTTGTGCCTAAGTCAGTCTAGTGTAATTTTCAATAGTGTGGATGCATTTACTCATCAAGAAAAGAGATGCAGAGCCTTCTTACATCTTAAAATTATGGAATTATCTTGTATTACACTGGCTGCTCAGAATGGAGTTATTCATGCAGTGTGCATTGCTGGAAATGAGCTGAGAGTGTGGCAAATGTTTGTCAATATTTCTTTCTTGCTTGTCACTATTTTCAGAAAATTGACAAAAAGAGGTTTTCTCTCCCGCTCCATATGAACTGTTATCAAAGTTGACTGATAAAGTGGGCATCATTTAAATGACAAGTACTACTAAATTGTGAATTGACTTCCTATTTATCAGTAGCTCTAGTTTGCATGACTTATTTTAATGTAGTCCAAAAAGTCAGAGTGCCGCATTTTCAAATATAAACTCTCCCAAAACCCAATTTGACAGCAAAAAAAAAAAACACAGCATAAAACAGATCAGCAGTTATTTTGATAATAGTCTTATTTCTAGTATGCTACTAAGTTTATATGTGTTGTGGTGCAGTGAATATCAACTCTGAATGAGAAATCAAAGCATACACTTTGAACTCCAATTGATATGCATTGCATTCACTTATGCACAAATACCCTTGGGGAAAGGTTGTAATCCATCTCTTCTCTCTCCAGCAATGGGTTAATTAGCAGGACAGATTGGGTTCTACAGCCTTGGTTAGTGACCAGTATACCACAGAAAGTAATGTGAATCTACTGCGGGAAAATCTTCTGCCCTGTCAGTCATGTCTCAAAAGAGACACGATCATCCAAGCACATATTACGTATTCCACTTAACTATGTTAATGAATAATCAGGTTCCTTTGTTTTCCTTTTACAAAAACATTCACCCTATACAAGGCTCAAAAGCCATTGAAGATTGAGGGTTACAGAGTAAGAGGTAAAGTTTATGGAGATATGTGGATAAGGTAAAGGTTAACCCAATACTACAATCTATAGTCAAACACTAGTCACATCTATACACACACGTGCAAAAACACTAGTTGCATCTATAACCAAGCGTGCATAAACAATAGTCGTGTCTATAACCAAGCATGCGAAAACGCTAGTCACGTTTATGTCGCGTTTATACTAAGTGTGGGAAAACACTAGTCGCGTTTATACTAGTCGTGTTTATATACTAGAGTCTATAGACAAACACTTATGTTTATAAATGAGGATGTAAATATAAATTAATTACATTTATACCTGAGTTCACAGGTAAATATCAGTTCTCTATACCAAAATCTTTAAACATACCCTTGATAAGTGGCCTCTCTTTGTAGGAGGCCCTGTTTTTAGAGAAGGGGGTTAGTGCCTCCCAGTCTCACCAACAAAACAACTGCATGAAAAGTTAAAAATCCCTGACAGAATGGAATCATGAAGCAGAGGATATTGGAAGAATGAAAATCTTAAGCTTGTAAAAGGCTTATAATTTCTACACACAAAACAAAAGAAATTTCTTTCCAAAATCTGTACAAACTTAGGATCCTGTAAAAGACATTTTTTTTTCTAAATGTGTGACTCACCCAATCCTTAACACATTGTTCTGGTGTATTCTGGTAGCCAGCAAACATTGCAGGATTAGCCAGCATACCTCGGGCAGCCATAATACCTGTACAAAAAAAGAAACATGTAATTAAACTCATAAAAGTTAAACTCAGGTAATCAGAAAACATAGCAGGCTGAGCAATAGCAACTGTATAAAGGGATATAAATACAATAGTGAAATGGTTACTTTCATACGTGACTTAAATCCCCATTGTACGAGTTCTTATGATAAGATTTTTTAGGGAGCCTCTATATAAAAATCTATTGTTTATAAGCCAAAGAAAATTAATTACTCATGATGTATGAAGTCTGTTCAAAATACAGCCATTTATTATTAGTGAAAAATAAATAGCCTACCTGGGGTAATGCTATCTTTGTCCTTTCCAAAGTCCTCTCCTTGGAAACAGAGATACTTATCTTAGCATCCCCTACCCCTTTTCAAAAGGGGTCTGCTAAGTACTCTTTCAGGATCACAATCATTTGCCTTGTCATTTTCTTAATTCCACTTATGTAAGCATTCCTTCCATTTTTCAAAATAGCCTGCAAATCCTTTTTTTTTTTTGGAGGAATTATCATCAGACTTATAGTGAGCAAGTGGCTTGATTGAATGGTGCATTAAAAATTGAAACATCTTTTTCTCAGTGTGGAATTCAAATGATGTTACTACATGACAATAACTACCATCATGTTACAAATATGAAACGGTAAACAATCATGGAGTTGGTGTCAGTAACTGCTTAAACATGGTGTATATTCTCTAGCCTGTTACTATCAAATAATATGCAACACTTTGTTTAGTCAATGGTTCTAACAAAGTTCTTGAAGAATTCATTGACTCAAAACCAGAATCATTCTTTTATGGTGGATTATTCAAATCTGCATTGGGTTGGTTGATTTTAAGACCTATCAACTGTGGTTGGTTTATTTAATGTTGAAATCTGTTGTTTTTTTTTTATATACTTCAGTCTATAGGTAAACATGTGTTGGGATTTATACTTGAGTCCTCAAGCATTCACATGGAAAGTGTTGGAGATTTTTCTACCCTTGTGTCCTAGTGAGCCAGCCATGAGCTGACTCATTTGATAGTTCACCAATAGAAGGGTTAACCAGAAGGCTCAAAATATTCAATGCAATGTGTATAAAGGTGACCATATTTTCCTGAGTATTTGCGATATAGTCAGATTCAGTAGAGTGTCTGACTCATGAGTGTTAATCTTTGATGTTGTTTCATTGAACAGATTATGTACTGCACTGTATTCTATATTCATAAACTATGGAGGACATGGTCAACAGAAAGTGATCCCTTGCATCTTCTGCTGAGGCTGCACTTGGTATATTGCAGACCCTGTTACATCTGTTATTTTTCTCTTGCTGTTAGATTTAGTTCTCCCCTTATAACTTGGTAGGCTAATGCTAAAAAAAGTAGCATGCTTATGTCCCCAACAGTTCTTAATGGACTCAACCTATCAGCTCCATAAAATGTGCCCATTTATCCGTGGAGAAAGAACCACATGTTCTGTAAGTCTCATTTCTGACATGTTTTAACCGTTTTCTGACTAGTGTTTTTTCTGTTTTTAAAGTTAAACTTTTGGACTATGGATATCTTCACATTTGAAATGCTTTTCTAATTTTGAATTATATTTCTTTCTTTTTTCCATTTTTGATTGAATTACTTTTTAAATTCTTATTTTCAGTTTTCTCATTGTAATCTTTCATTTTTCTGGCCTGACATCAAAGCATGTCATTCTCCCCAAAACTAATGCCCCCTTCATCAAATGATAAAGAAACAAAATAAAAGGCAACTGAATTTCCATATAATCTAGAGGAGGATGTCTGTTGTATTTTCCCGTTTAAGATCGAAAGAATCAAAAATTATAGCAAATGTATTAAAAGACTGAAATACTAATTATTGATCAAAAACTATGTTGATAAAGATGCTGATGTACCCAAGAACTTTCCAAACACCAAACAGTTAATCAGCTTTAAAACTAATCTATCCCTAGATTGGCAGCCTCTCCTATAATGGCAATATCAAAAATGAGGTGGGTCAAGGGTCACACGCCAGGTTCCCAACCCTAACTGTTATGATAATGACTCTTCAGTTAGTAAATTTGAATATCCAGGGTCTTAGGTTATAGTCTCACAAGGTGAGACTCACTTGTGATATTCAGCATCTCAAGGTGGATGTATGGGGCTTGCAGGAGACTCAATTTTCAACTCATGATTATGAAGGCATTCTGTCAAACGAGTTTTTCCTCTATTCAGTATGTTTTGATGGATGCTCGGGAAGTGTTTCCTGGCTGGCAAATAAGTCTGTAAAAATGGAATGTGCTCATCTTAAAGTTTATCAAAGAGTAATGACATTATTAATGTGTCTCTGCATAGGTCAATATAGATAACAATATGACCTGTCCTGATACTGCTGATTCATTAGGAGTATCTCAAGTACTTCTGGTATTACCAATTTTATCTCTTACATTTTGTTGTACTGATCTATTTTTATTGCACATTTTGTAAGAGTATATAATTAAAAGTGCATTTGAAATGTATATATATATAACTTTATTTAATAAGTCTTGACCATGACATGTTTGTTTTGTTTTTTTTGTTTACATAATCCAAAGGAGGTTCTGCAACATAATCAATTCTGATTTGGCAGTCAGACATCAGTCACTTTCACACCAACATGATGTGGTTTCCCTCTGTCTTTTCTACAAGTATTTCAATGGCAACTGCTCTAACAAGCTTCTTTCCCTGGTGCCTTGACCACATGAATTTATGTGTGCTACTAGATTGGCATCTAGGTCCCACCCTTTTACCATCGAAATAGTTAAATGTAACATTCTCTTCTGCTCTAACAGTTTCTTTTCTTGTACTTCCTGTCTGTGGAACTCTTTTCTATTCACTCGCTTCCCTGAGAGCTACAATCTTCAAAAGTTTAAATGCAACATGAATTGCTACCTTCTATCTCCTTGAATCCCATCCATCTCTTATTGTTTCTTTGACATCCACTATACACTGTAACACCCTGTGTACCAGTGGCAGTCCTGCCTTACTCTGGGTAAAATGATTAAAAAAAAAAAAAAAAAGAAAAAAAAAGTGTCTTCAGCTAATGAATATTGTCCCAATATTTAGAATTCAGGGTTTTGTGTTAATACTTAAGGCAATTATCAAAATCAAGGAAAAACTATAGATATCATTAATTTTTAAAGACATCTTTTAAACTCAGCATTTGCTGTTTGTGTATTAGGCTGACACAATGCATGAGGTGATATACAAGCAAATTGTGCTGAACTTATCAGATTTTAAATACATTTAAAATCCCAGTTGCCTAAATGAAGACTGCCTCATTTAGTTTTGTACTTCTTGATTTTATGGGCAAAGTACACTAAGCACACACAAGTAAACTAGAAAAGATATGGCAAAATACTAGCTCAACACATTCACTTCTCCCTTGGATATTTGAATCCTTGCATAATGATTTTCTCTATTTACATATTGTCCTCATCTTTGTTGCTATCAAAATATTTCAGCTGTTATGCTCTACGGCCTTATCAGGTGTATATTGATTCTGATAACCTATAATAAATTCCAAACTAAAACCTTTATTTAAGCTACAGGAGTATTAAATAAAAGGTTTAGTAAGGAGTTCCCTGTAGATATACAGGGAACTCCTTCCAATATACAGCAATGAATGCTTGATAACAAATATGAGGAAATTTGTTCACATGTAAATAGTGTTTATTTTGATAACTTCTCTCTTACATTTTTATTTTTAATCATTCCACTCCAAGCAAGTTGGCTATGCCACTAGTGCACAGAGAATTAGTGAGAGAAAAGACTGGGTACAGCAGGTTATTGTTTGTTTGTTTGTTTTGAGGTTTAATGGCCTATCAATCCTTATGGGATCATTTAAGGTTATTTATCGCCAACTAAACTTTATTTATTTATGGTAATACCTTTTTCTTTCAACAATTTATTGTTGTTTTTATATAAGTTTTGTGTCTAGTAATACTTTTTTCTTTTTGAGTACCAAGATTCATTGGATTTGTTTTTTTTTTAAGAGCAGGGTACCCAAGTCCTACTCTTGTTATTTAACCCATAACTGGAGGGAAGGGATGGATAAATACCTTTCCCAAGGGTACCAGTGCTCAAGTGAATGCATGGTATTCAACTGGAATTCGAACTCAGCTCACTGATTTCTCTTTCCGAGCCGATATCCACTGCACCACAACACACATCCGTCACTATATGCTTACAGCACCTGATATTCCCAAGCGGTCAACTATCTAAGTACTGACCAGGCTTAACGTTGCTTAACTTTGGTGATCGAGCGAGAACCGGTGTATTCAACGTGATAGGCTGTAAGCCACAGGAGATATTGCAGAAATAAAAGATGAATGGGATTCAAGAAGATAGATAGCATTTGACATTGCATTTAAACTTTTGGAGATTATAGCTATCAGGCAAGCAAGTAAATGGAAGGGAGTTCCACAGGCGGGGAAAAAAAAGTATTGAAGCAGAAGTGATGGTTACATTTAACCATTTCAACAGTAAAAGGGTGCCAATCTAGTAGCACGCTTAAATTCATGTGGTTGTGGCACCAGGGAAAAAAAAAGCCTGTAAGAGCAACTGCCATGAAAATATTTGTAGAATAAAAGAAGGAAGCCATGTCATGTCGGTGAGAAAGTGAGTTGAGATGCCATGACTTCCAAATTTATATTTGTGCTAATATCCATTAAAATATTGGCACATCCTTCAGTATGGTGGTAATAATCAAATACTAACCATAGTTATGAACTCATCAGTCTGAAGGCAATGAATTATATGTATAAGTTCCACTTGAGATCTGGGTTGAGTCACTCAAGGCATGGGACCTCCATGTGGGAACATCCATTCATCACAATTGGTGATAGTTCAAGGTCTGGTCAAAAATGATGGAATGTAACTAGTTTGGTTTGGTGCAGTGAAAGTAACAAGCTGTTTACAAGTTTCATAAATTTATTTCAACCCATAAATTTCCACTTAACCCTTTCATGCTTCAAGCAATCTTCAGACAATGTGTCATTACTTCTTTTATGGCTATATATATGTATATATATATGCCACTGGGTGATTCTGAACTAGCCATCCCTAGTTCTTTTGTTTAGGGTTAATATGTTATATTATTTATAACATACAAGGCGCATGGTTGAATAATTAGAACATTCACTTTCTGACGATGAGGCCCGAGTTCAAATCAGAACATGGTCATTTTGTCAGAAAGGTGAAAGGTGTCATCGGTCTTAAGGAGGCAACCCCAGCATGTGACATCTTTGGAAATTGCCCGAAATCCAGAAAATTAAATACAATAAAAGACAAATTTGGTCTGCATTAGAATGAAGTCTGGTGTTGATGGAGGGTCAATCCAATTGTTCCACCATCTGGTGTCATATATGGATGTTCCAGATTGCAATCAGTAAAAAGGTTTCAGTGTCTTTGAAGAAGACAAGTACAGATCCCTAACAGAGTTTAATCATTCATTATTCTGCCCAGATATCAACTCATCTTCTTTTGGCTTAAGATTTTCTTTACTTTTTTCTTTCTTCTCATGTAGACAATTCATTGAAGCAAAAATGGCTGTCTATTCAGTCAATGGTCAATGTCTTTATCCCCCCTTCCCTTACCAACTTGAACGATCAGATATTGTGAAGAGAATTATTTCAGGATTTCTCTTTTTTTTCTTACTCAGCCTTAAAGGCCACTTTCAGTTTGCTAGACTCATTGAAGTTTCACCAAAGCCCTGTCAGATGTACATTTTAGAAATCAATATGTATTAGCATAAGCAAGGCTACCAGAACTACAGGAAGTAAGTCAAAGCTGACATTCGATTGTCTCAAGAGTCTCTACTGCTGGTTTAGGTTTTTAGAGTTGAGATTCTACTCAACTGGTTGCCAGGTCTACCCTGCTTTCTCAAGAGCATTAAGTGTGAACTGTATACAACCTGTAACAACCAGAATTTGAATTTGTCTCACCATTTTCACTCCTGTTAGCTGTTAAGCTACAAGCATTTTCACAGTGGTCTGTTAACATGGAAAAACCATGGGCTTATCCCTAAAGTTTGGTGGCAGTACATGTCAACTGTTGACAAAAAAAGCAACATGACTTGAAACAAACACTAAATAAGGAATACCTACAGTGCTTGATGCTAAGAAGTTTAGACTTAAGTGCTGATTTCAAAAAGGTTCATTGCTATTAATTCAACAGAGAATGTAGCCAAAAATACTAATTGCAAACCAGTGAAAAAACATTTCTACTTAAAAATAATTAGTAAAGGATTTGCAACCATATCTTAGAACAGAGGTTCTCAAACATTTTTATCTCTGGGCCACATTATCAAAAGAAAATTTGCTCATGCCTCACCAAATTTTACGTGATAAAAAGTACAATTAAAAATAAAAAACAGAGAGGGTTAAAAGGAGATAACTGCAGACTTAAAGAACATTATCATTGATAACTCTATCATCCAATTTGCAGACTAGTTACTATATTCTTAATACTTGATATTATACAAAAGCATCACAATGAAAAAAAAAAAATTGGTCAATTTGTAAATCATATTTATTTATTCACTAGCAGAACCCATGGAATTTCCATGGAGGATAATTATGATTTCCTGGAAAAATTTGACCTTGTCATACTACAAATGATAGTAACGTCTTAATAAATTAATAAAATAATAAAATTTTAAAAGAATTTTCATTTATTATTATTAAATAATTTAATAATATTTTTAAAATCTTAAAAGAACTGATTGCAAGTAGACTTTTTAGTTAAGAATTGATGATTATATTACCTATCTAAAATTGAAAAGTTTAATAAAAATCATTTTATTATTAATCGAAAAAAATTTTTTCTTCAGAGTATAATGTCCTTAATAGTTATTATTTATTCTAGCAATTAAAAACTTATCAAATTAAATTACATCAGAGTTTTATTGCATTTTTGATTTTACTCTTCAGAGAAAATTTTTGGATAATGATTGCAAACTTAAAATAAAAAAAGTAGATGATTTGTATTCCCCAATGAGTCCTGCATTGAACATATAAAACAAAAGTTAGCCATCAATAGATTTCGTGGATTTACGGGAAGGGGGGACACACACACACACACACACACAAAGGTAAAAAAATATAATTTTTATCAAGATTGTTACAAAATAATAATTTCAAAAATAATCTCGTTCATTTGTGAATGAGTACTGATAGTTTCATTAAAATCCGACAATTATTTGATTTTTGCAAGAATTTTCAAATTAATGTGTTTGTCATCGAAAAAAGTGGGTGATGTAATCATTACATTTCTATCGTAAAACAATTGTAACGTTTCTTTAGCTGCTAACTCAAATCAAAAAAAAACTTTCTGACAAAATTTCAAAAATGTTAGAAGGGATTAAAAAAATTTTTTTTAAATAATTAAAGTTACATTAAAGGCTCTTGCGTCCATTATAAACAGAAAAGACCAACTGAGTAATGGCCAAGGGTGTAAAAGAGGCCAGAAATTCCGTTATTAGGTCGTGGGATATGACAACAAACCTACATATTTTTACTATATTATACAGTACACACACATATACACACAGCTTAAGCTGCTTCTGCTACGGTAATGCTATAGACTTTCTCCTCCTACTCTCTCACTCTTTACTACCCTTCCATTTGGCAAAGGTGAGAGAAAGGCTGAGGAGAGTAGCGTTTAAAAAGATAAAGGAGAAGGAAAAGCTCTTATAAAGAGTAAGTGTCGTAACAGACAGACAAACTAAGTAACTAAAGAAGGAACAAGGACAATTATAATTTTTTTTTTTTTTACATAAGCGTTTGTTAAAAACTGTTTAAAAATCTTTGATTGTCTTTCAACCATTCCACTTCACCTGCTATTCTCTTCCACCTCACATGAGACATGTCACACTGTTTGGGAACCACTGCTCTACAGATACTTATAAATATATAGCAATGCATACATATATATAACTCTTCATGCATATAAACATATACTTATATTTGAAAGGATGTTAAAATGTTCTTGGCTAAACCAAGAAGCCCTTCCCTTCAAAATTCTGATGTTTGGTCATTTGCTCAGGATGAGAACTTTTCAACACTAATGATCATGTGTTCTCTGCATGACTATTGTGTAAAACAATGGGCCTTTTTTGTTTTAGGTTTTGTTCTACAAAAGTGATAATTTACTGCTATTGGTATCATCTTTATTCATGTACAAAAAGATCTCCTTTATGATTTGCATCTTGTATCTTTGTGTGTAAAAATCATGGATTTCATGCATAATTCAATCCCAACTTTACGATGCATAGAAAGCATAAATCAATAAATCATCTTATTGTAAAGATGATTTTTATAGACCAGTGAAATTCCCAGACTTAAATAGGCTTAGCTGCTTCCAAGAGCAAAAGGAGAGGCTTTTGGTCTTAAATAAAAAAAAATCAAAATCTAAAACACCTGCTGGCTATAAACACAAGGTAACCAATCACTAAATGTAAATTAACACTGCCAGTCATTCTAGCCAAAGAAAAGCAGTTGTATATGCAAAGATGGCCATTTATGAGATATGCCATTTTAGAATAAAACAATTGTTACAAGAAAATAAATGCACAGTTTTTTTTTTTGTTTTACAGTGATGTTCACCCTGTACAAGGCCTGGGAGCCACTCGAGGTAGAGGCTTACAGAGGCACAGTTTATGCAGATATATGAGGAAGATAACAGTTAATTGTAGACTTGAAAAGGTTAAGGTTACAGTGGTCAAGGAAGCATACTCTTGGGAGCCAGTTCTACAAAGCAGTGGTAAATGATTACAAAATGAGCAGACAAGAATTGTCAGTGAATAGGAATTAAAACAAGTGAAATTCAGAAGATATGATTAATATATATGTATATATATATATACATATATATATATATATATATATATATTGGGCAGGTATAATGACAATATACATGCTAAAAAGTCTGCCTTCTTCTACCGAACACCCATAGCCCAGAGGTAGAATCGCCGACTGACGCCAATTCAGTCGGGTTTCAATCCTGGGTTAAAAGCAATCGGAGTCTAACCGTACTGATGAGCTGTAATACAGCGAAACAGATCTGTCTGCGGATGTCTATATATATATATATATATATATATATATATATAATGAATTATTTTGAACATTATTTTTACAAATTGTCGGTTGCTTATAACCAAATTTCGTTTTTATATATATATATATATATATATATATATATATATATATATATATATATTTTAAATGTCGTTGACTCTGTATAAGACCCTGGTGCTGTAGATGGTTACAGAGTAAGAGGCACAGTTTATGTGGATATGTGGGGGAAGATAACAATTAACCCTAAACATGATCAGGTTAAGATTGCAGTGATCAGGGAAAACATTCTCTTGGGAGTTGGTTCCACAGGACAGCAGCTCACGGGAAGAAGCTGATCAAGCAGATCTTACTTCTCACCAACGGAATATGAAGAGAATGAGGGTAGTTTGCTACAATCTGGATAGCATGGAGGGTCATAGCTGTGAAAGAACTGGAGGAACTAAGGAATAGTTCATCTGAGCACTTTCAATGAAAATAAAATAACCATAGAGTAGTGTGAGGCTTTTGATGTTTCATCTAAGAAAGAAAGCTTGTTGGGTGAAAAATAATTTATCACACATAAGGATATGGAAACGCTTTTGGACTGTGTCAAAACTGAAAAGGGAGGACAAGACAAAACCTACCAAAATGTAGCAGTAGTACCAAAACTGCACTATAATGTTATACAAAAAATAGAAAATATGATTATAAGGACCTCTTCTAATGCTCTTTTAAAAATATTTTCTGAGAACAATAATAACGAACTAAATAAAAAGAGCTTGCGTAAAAAGACAAAATTACAAGCATTCACTTAAAATTTGTTTATAAATAAATATTGTATTTTTGTATATTAATGTGTTTCGTCAATTTGCTTTGAATGTAATAATTGTTGAAAAGTTTATAAATTACTAAAATTAATAATAGTAGCAATTAAACTAATATTGTTATCTGAGTTGTCTCCCTTGAACTTAGCTATTACAGTCTTAACATCCTTATATTTTTTTTTTTAATCATATCACCCCGAGCAAGGTGGTAACGCCACTGATGCGCAGGGGGCTATGTGAGAATAAAAAGATTGAAGAGAAAGCCGGAAACCACATCCTAAACAGGGAACAAGGGATGAGCCTCTTCACCTGTTCAATAGACGTGGATGGAGTAGGACCAGGCGATAGTTTAGTCTATCTACTCCAATTAAATATGATGACGTCTTAAATGATCACTCAGGTCTCCTTATAGTATGGTCTTAGCAATACTCTATTTTAGGCCTGATCTAGCTCTTATAAAGATAGATGATACCATGAGGTGTCAGGTACTTACTGGAGCAGTACAATGACCTGACCATTTTTACCAGAATCTTTGGCAATGAGTTACTCAAGGTATGGGACCTCCATGAGAGAACATCCATTCCTCACAATTGGTGATAGTCCAAGATCTTGTTGAGAATGATGGAATGTAATTAGTTTGGTTTGGAGCAGTGAAAGTAACAAGCTGTTTACAAGTTTCATAAATTTACTTCAACCCATAAATTTCCACTTAACCCTTTCATGCTTCAAGCAATCTTCAGACAATGTGTCATTACTTCTTTTATGGCTATATATATATATATATATATATATATATATATATATATATATGTCACTGGGTGATTCTGAACTAACCATCTCTAGTTCTTTTGTTTAGGGTTAATGTGCTATATTATTTATAACATACAAGGCACATGGTTGAATGATTAGAACATTCACTTTTTGACTATGAGGCCCGATTTTGAATCAGACCATGGTCAATTTGTCAGAAAGGTGAAAGGTGTCATCAGTCTGAAGGCGGCAATCTCAGCATGTGGCATCTTTGGAGATTGCTCGAAAACCATACCAAGCCTTGTGAGTGAAATTGGATAGATGAGACCCTTTGGGAGCCATCGATGGTTGTGGTACTATAAAGTCACAAGTCATCATGACCAAGATTTTGAGCATCCTGGACTTATCCAGACTATTGTTCATGCTAGATAATGCACACTTTCTCCCAGAAACTGTAACTAAGGTCAGCTAAGCATAGTTGCAGTATAAACCACGGGTGGGCTCTGTGGGTGTTAAACACAAATGTCAGGGTAAACTACAGGGAATTTCAAACTTAACACTTTATTTAATCTACAGGGATAGACTAGTCTCATTTCACTGTCAATGTCTAGGGATATCTCATCTAGTTCTTTATTTAGTGCTGCTCACTTACTACATCCTCCTTTCCCACTGAGTGATCGAACTGGTGAAACTAATTTTAGGTCTCTACATAGGAATGGCCATATCAATTTTTGATGGAGTTTTTCCAACCACTTTCATTGGTTTTTCACATTGGGTCCAAAACAGTTTCATTAATTTGTCTGAATTTCTAGGATGAGGAGTTATTTACATGCAGATTATTGTCCCATCTTCATTTTTGATATCACAATATTTTATTCATTGTGCCTTCTCACCTTCATTCAGTGTAGGTTGATCCATGTAAACTATACACAGAATTGTCCCTAGTGAATTAAAGTGTTGGTTCATAAAATTGGTAAAATAATGATTATTAGTTCAATCCCTGAGCTGGGTAGTGTACTTGGACTTTGTGGAAGTAGTGTGAGCAAAAATTGAAATGCACTAAAGAAAACAACTACATAAGATACCCCTAGACATGGGCCATGAACAATCTAAACACATAAATTAAATAAAGAGTTCAGTTTGAAATTCCCTGTAGGTTTAGTGAGTTAATTATCATACGTGATATGTGCTTGGGCAATCATGTCTCTTTCAAGACATGACTGACTAGACAAAAGATTTTTCCCACAGTAGGTTGCCATTACTTTCTGTGGTAGAGTGGCTACCAACCAAGGCTATAGCACCCAATTTGTTCTGCTATTCAGCCCATGGCTGGAGGGAGAATAGATGGCTTGATACTTTTCCCATGGGTATTTGTGCATAAGCAAAAGAAATGAATTCGACTGAAATTCAAACTCAGCTCTCTGATTTCTTACTCCAAGCCGATATGCATTATCCATAACCCTGTTGGTTACGTGGAACAAAATGCACATCATGAAGGTTAAAGGGTACAATGGCCAAAATGTGATAACAACAACAAAGATAAAGACAACTGGCTGCATGTAAATAATTGTAACATGTAATCCCAGAAATTCAGGGAGAAAAGGGCTTATTACATTATGAGTTTGCCCATAACATCAAAAATGATGGCAAAATATTTACATCAATATGCTGTCTAAAATCATGGCAATATATATATATTAATGTACCTCCTATTGAGTATCTTGCATTAAGACATAAAAAAAATCAAAATGATCCAAACCCCTCAGCATGACAAGGGATATAGATATATATATATATATATATATATATATATATATATATAAAAACTATCGCCTGGTTCACACTCCACCCACGTCTATTGAACGGGTGAAGAGGCTCAAGCCTTGTTTCCTTTTTAGGATGTGGTTTCCGGCTTTCCCTTTTTCAATCTTTTCACTCTTTTCCAATCTTGTACTCATTTTTTTTTTCAATTGGAGTAGATAGACTAAACTATCACCCGGTTCACACTCCACCCACGTATATTGAATGGGTGAAGAGGCTCATCCCTTGTTTCCTGTTTAGCATGTGGTTTCCGGCTTTCTCTTTCCCAATCTTTTCACTCTTACGTAGCCCCCTGCACATCAGTGGCGTTACCGCCTTGCTCGGGGTGATATGATTAAAAAAAAAAATATATATATATATATATATACACACACACACACACAAATACACAGTTTTTATTATAATAGAAGATATATATATATATATATATATATTCTTCACTACTTGACAATATAATTATTGCAAAAAAAAATGTAAAGTCACTGTTAAAGAGTGAATACATGGCAAGAGGTTTAATAACTGGTAGTAAAGAGAATAAACTGAGCCAACGATGACTCGCTATTGTTTATCTCCATGAGCATAAAAGGAGGAAAATAATATATATATATATATATATATATATATATATATATAAAGGCGTGAACATTGAAGTCAACACTCAAGGGCTATAGACTTTTTCATGCTAAGTGCAATTATCAGGCCACATCTGATGATTGTGCTTAGCATGAAACAGTCTATCACCCTTGAGTGTTGACTTCAATGTTCACTCTTTTATATTTACATACACTCTATCTCTGATATTGAGCACTTTATCCTATAAATATAACACACCTGAAAACTATATATATATATATATATATATATATATATATATACACACACACACACATACATACATACACACAATGATCTTTATTATTATATAGAGGATAATGTAAATGTATTGCTAATACTACGAAAATGCATTGAAAACAAGAAAGTATTGTCAGTGCTCATGAGTTAATGCAAGTATCACAAATAGAATATATTTTAGTTAGCCAACTCACAAGTAAGCTATACATATATATCTGACATACTTTTATTAATTACACTAATATTTCAGAAGCTAAATATTTGATAAATTAATAATCCCATCTGATAATCATGCACTTTATTTTCTTCTATATTATCCCGTTGAGAAGATTTGCAGGTCAAATTGACCATAGATGTCCCAGCAGTCTGGAGGAAGATTATATGATTACATAAATCTACTTAAGCAAGTTCCTAAGTCAACATCAAGGTCTCATAATCTCCATATATAAGCAGAACTTTACATCAAAATATATTCTACTGTTCATTTAAAATTTCTAATCTTTATTAAAGCCATTTCCCTTTTGAAGAGGCTCATCCCTTGTTCCCTGTTTAGGATGTAGTTTCCAGTTTTCTCTTTTCCAATCTTTTCACTCCTTTTTCTTTTTGCCTTTTTTTTCAATTGGAGTAGATAGACTAAACTATCACCCGGTTCACACTCCACCCACGTATATTGAATGGGTGAAGAGGCTCATCCCTTGTTTCCTGTTTAGGATGTGGTTTCCGGCTTTCTCTTTTCCAATCTTTTCACTCTTACATAGCCCTCTGCACATCAGTGGCGTTACCACCTTGCTCGGAGTGATATGATTAAAAAAAAAAATACTATTTGTATCATGGTTTGCTATTTTAAATGTTACGAATAGGAGAATATTAACTATATTCTTCTGTATTATGGTCATGCTGGTGAGAATTTTTCAATTTCTGAAATATGCATGCCAGTTCCACTGATAAAAAGCGGAAAGATTATATTGAATCAGTTGATAGATCTGCTGCTAGAAAAAGTGGGTTCACTGTGTCATGCTGGACTATTTTTCTCACCTGAATCTATCTTATATATTTATAAGCATACAATTCATTCATGCATTGAATATTGCTGTCACATCTGGTCTGGTGCTTCTGCTACGTGTTTAGAGATTCTTGATAAAATACAAAAAAGAATCTGCTATGTTAGTGATCAAGACCTGTCATCAGACATTTTCCCCAACTGCATAACAGTTTCTCTGCACCTTTTCTAGAAATAATTCCATGGTAATTATTATAATGAGCTTTACTCTTTGGTACCTAGACTTTGTGAATTCAAGTTTATTGCTAGGTCTCACAATTTTACAGTTGAAATGGCTAGATATAACCCAAAATTCTATGCTAAGTTTTTTTTGGGGGTTTTTTCAGAATTTCTCACTTGTGGAAATCTTTTCTAACTTCTTGCTTTTCAGTCAACATTGATTTCCAAAAATTTAAATGTCAATTATTATTTTCTGTTTTCTTCATTCCAGTTCATTTATTGTTCTTTCTCCTTAATTTTTTCTTTTTCCACTCAGTAACGTCTTGTGTATTAGTGGCTTTATTGCCTTTCTTGAGGATGAAAAGATTAAAAGAAAAGTTAAAATAAACACTCTACAGTAAGTTTAATAATATCTAAATAATTTTAAAATAACTTTATTACAAAAAGTAAAAATACAACTAATGTTTGTACTCTTTCAAAGGCAACTGCATGACAAAGCAGAAATATTTCTGTATGTTACATTTCATCCTCTAAAAGTACTTAATGTTTTTACTGATTGAATATCTCCAGATGAAGAGAACCAACAGGTTTAGAATTCTGAGTTCTCCAGCATTTACTTTTTTTAAAAAAGTGCTCAATACAACATAGATCATAATTTTTTTTATCTAAAATTTATTTACATTGCAACACAGAAATTTCTATGTTTCAATATTTATATCATTATCAGGCAATGTTCAATAACTATGTTGAAAATGATTTACATATAAATCATTTTCACCATAGTTATTGAACATTGCTTGATGATAAGATAAATTTCTGTGTCATAATGTAAATTAATTCTAAATAAAAAAACAAATTTAATTAGATTGAATGTGTGTGTGTGTGTGTGTATATATATATATATATATATATTTGTTCAAATGTTATTTTTTAATGGATACTCCTATTTGAGTAGATGCTCTGTTTTTATTTTAAAAAAGTATATTTGCATCTACTAGCCTGAATATTCAAAAAATCTAATTAGAAAACTATACATCCTCTGGCAAGATTCAAACCTGTGTTATCTAGTGGAAACTGTCTGACATGCCTTATGTTATGATGCCCTTCTACAAGAAATGAACTCTTCCTCTTGTCATATGTAATTACCTGCATGACTTCCAGGAAGCAGTCAACAAAAGCAGCTAACAAAACAATTAAGAGCAGTTAAAAGTAACTAGTACAACAGTTGACGACAACTATTAATCAGGCAGTACACAGCATATTAATACTTTTCAGGCTTACTTATTTCTATATTACTTATTATTAACACTTCCTTTGAATATCTTGTGTCTTGTTATACTAATATACTGTTTTGAACCTACCTCTGTGTTCCGTGTCTTACTTCCGGCACAAACTGGTCGCTACAGCTTTGCAGCAAAGTTTCACAACACCTGATACCACTAGGCCACATAGGAGCTCCTGATCAAACTATTCGGCTTTGTTTATGCCCTATCTAATAGGCACCATGTGAGGTTGGGAACTGAAGGAAATAATTTAATCGTGACCGCACTTGTCTTTGGTACACAAGACTATCCCCTCATCTTAGTATAATTCACCAAATATCTGTTCTTGTCAGGGCCAAAGGGAAACATCAAGTCACCCCTGCCTTATAAGCTTTTGGGTAAATGAATGGCTAAAGAGAGACTAGGAAAGACAGTAAAGTAATAAACACTACTTCAAGTTACAGAAAATAAGAAGTTGTGGAGAACAATTATTGCCCAAATTCTGATGGGTCACAGTATATATAAGAAATGTTATTACAAAATTCAACATGCCTACATATATAAACACCAAATTATCTGAATTCAGTAATGAAACACCAGAAAATGATTCTAACATTTCAGTCTTTTGAAAATTTTAATCTTTTGGTTGGTTGGTTGGTTGGTTGAACCAGCATATCAACTTTCATTAGGTCATTTAATGCTGAAAAACGTTTTGATTTGTTTTATTTAGTTTATTTGTTTAATTGTTTTTGTTTGTTTATATGGGGGGGGGTTGTTTGGAAGCATATTTTTATTTTAAATCACAGTTATTTTTCATTCAAAAAAGGTTTTGTTGGTAACATTTTTCATAGCATTTTAACCCCAGTTTGGGGGTTAACTATTTACCCATAGCTGAGACCTGAACAGGTGCTACCACTCTGGATCAGGGTGGACCTGGGAACAACAGCAATTAAGAGGCTCCTCACAACCTCCCAATCAGAGGCCTTGCTGCCAAATGCAGCTTAAGGTCATACCCAGGACCATTTAATCTTTAAAATGGGATTTGATTTACTCTGTCAAACAATACTCTTACTTTGATTTCATCAGGTTGGTTAACTAAAGCTTTATAATTTTTTTTTTTTTTGGTCTCGAGTATGGCAATAAACTATATCCAGCAGCAAGGCCTCTGATCAGGGGGTTTAGAGGACTGTGGAACCACCTCTTAATTATTGTTGTTTCCAGGTCAACGCTGACCCAGGGTGGTAGCACCTGTGAGGATCCTAGCTTAATGAACCCAGTTTGGAGGTTAAGAGAAAAACACAAATGTTAGGCTGGGTAAGAGTCTTTAGCTTTTGATAGCAACTTGAAAGAAAACTTGGAAATAAAAACTTCTACACCCACTGTGCAGAATAGGGTAGGTTAGACTCTCTAATCTTCCAGAGATGGTGACTCGATAAAAACACTGAGTTTCCAGTCTCCTAAATTAGTTAGTGTTAGTAAGGACATAGAACGGTAATGCTCACTCCAATATTTAATGATGGTTCAATTACAGAACTGTCAAGAAAACCTTGTCTAACCTGTGCTAGCATGAAAATGGAGGTTAAACAATGATTATGATGAACAATATAAATTTAAGTGAAAAATTTCCTTATGAAAAATATTTCTTTTATGATTTATTCAATTCCGAGAATAGCAATACTTAAAAAAAAATTGCATTGGGTCAAGGGTGGGCATAAACATTAACCTCTTCCCATGAAACTTATTGCAGATGTGCAGGTAGTACAACAGTTATCAGTGAGGAAAGTGGAGTCAACATGCAGAATTCAAATTCTGTTTCACTGCCCTTGAAAAAAGTATGAATCTTCCTTGAGGTATGGGTTAGGGCAGGCTGGATAGGGAAACCAATTGAGGAGAACGAGAACATTGAATTCAAATCCATTTCTGAAGAAATGAGCTTCAATAGGCCTAACTTGCTCAACATACACAGCTGCTATAGAACTCGGGATTGTGATGACATTTCACATTGGAACACAGGTTCTTATCTGATCATGACTAATTTGAACCAAGTGTTCTAAGCTAAGTGGCAGGCCTGAGAAGCTGCTGATGCTTACTTATACTAAAAGAAGACATATGTGATGGTGCTTATAAACTGACATGTAGCAAGATCTAACTGGAGTTGGTAAGTGACATTATGGTTATGTGTATAACTGGAATAAGTGGTGCAAATAAGTTTACAGTAAAATTTATGTTTTTTTTCTTTTTAAGAATTTTTTAAAGCCTTTTTTCGGCCAATATTTGTCATTGAAATTATTGATACAAGCTGAATATTATGATAACACGTGACTAAAATACAAAAGCAATATATTCACCTTCAGTGTTATTGTTAGAACCATTATTATTACTATTAGAAACACATTAAAAGTAATATCTCCCACTTATTCTTTATGCCTCTTTGTATGACTTTAAGCATGGTACTAGATTAGCAATTAGGTCTCATCATTTTACTGTCAAAATTGCTAGACATGTTAATTCCAATCTTCAGTGGGAATAACTTTGCCCCTCCCCATTTTATTGGCAGATGCACACAAATGCATGCTGGGATTTTTTCCTAGCTAATAAAATAGGCTGGTTTACAGTTTCATCTGATTCAGTCCCAGTCTGTCTTACCTAGAAGTCAGAATACTATATTTACTTATCCAAACTTGATTTTGTGTGTCAACTCCAATTCTTAGTTTGTGGACTTTTTGCCTTCTTACTGTTTAATTTGCCTTGCATATATTGTTTGCTTGCTTTATATCATCTTATGCACTGTTCTTTTCTGTTTCTTCCCATTGCAAACTTTATCAATTTTGATTGTTGGACAATTCTGTCACTTATTTTGCATTTAACTATGGCTACTCACTTCACAAGATGCAACTATCTCATCTATTCTCTAAGTTTCTTTTCTGGCACTTCTCACCTATGGAACTTCCATCTGATTTCTTGATTCCCTGCCATCTACAATCTTTAAAAATTTAAATGTGATATCAATCATTATCATTTATCTTCCTAAATCCTTTTCTTTTATTGTCCTTTTTCTTCAACATTTTCCCATTCTCTTTCACTCCCTGTAACCCCCTGCATCTTAGTGGCACTGTTGCCTTTCTAGGTGAAACGATTAAAATAAAATAAAACAAAACATTTTCACAAAAACTACAATAGATACAAAGAGCACAATAACACCATTTATATATATATTTTTTCCAGTCATCAACAATGGGGGGAAAAAGATCTTCTATGTCCTGTTTGTTACAAATTTTGTTGTCACTTTTCCTGAAATGCATTACCCATCACCTAACTTTGCTTATATCCACTGTGTGGTTTTCATAAACGTTACGCAAGAGGTGGTGAGTGCATAATTTTTCTGTATAGAAGAATTTCATGAGAAACTTCTGCTTCATAGACACTTTCATGTCAATAGTTTTTGTCAGACAGTTGTAGTTTTCATCGAAATAAGTAGGAAGCAGCTACCATTCTTGAAAGATTTTAATCAATAATTGTAGACTGTCATTTTCTATTCAACACATTTTTTAAATATTTAATTGGATACAGCTTCTATTGTTGAGTAAATAATACACTCCAAGCAAAACTTTGTTATAATTGTAGAAAACAGGATTGCTACAAATCTTTGTAAACATTAGAATTTTCAGACTTTAAATTTTCATCTACCTTTCAAAATGGCATTCAGTTTGATTAATATAAAGACGTAAAAAATTAATTTCTACAGAAATAAAACTATCATATATATATATATATATATATATATATATATATATATATATATATATGTATGTATCTTTAAAATGAACAGACGTCATATTATTTAAACCCGAGGAACCTTTCGGCCAACTCTTATCAAGGGTTCTCATTGGCTTTAATTTTAAGGGAATTAAGGAAAAGGACAAGGCAAAATAAATTACTTATAATGCTGGGAGATGATGGAACTCATTTAAAAATAAATTTATTGAAAAAAAACACATAAAATGTAAGGGGGGTGTACACATATAATTCCACAAGAGTGTTTAAAAGTGAAAAAATGTTACACTCACAAACTCACCAGCAATTGTAAGGAACGTAAAAACCGCTCTTTCTGTCTGCACAGGCTCGGCTGTTGAATTTTCAAGCAAATTGCTTCCAAAATACGTAGATGATGTGTAGACCGAGCGCTGTGCAAGACAATAAACCAGCTGTCCTCATATGCCGAGGCACACACTTGATTGTCCAAAAGATGTTGGCCAATAGCGGAATCCAGAACAGATTGTGTTGTTCTTATAGGTCTGAGAGAGCCACTGGAATGTATATTAGCGGGGACGTGTTGTGAAACTCACATCTCCAACCTCAGATCGGTACGTCCTATGTATGCCGCATCACAACAGCATTTAAATTTATAAACAATGGAACTTTTTCAAAAATAGGACAACCTATCTTTACTGAAGGAAGGAAACACAGGTCTAGTCTGAAAAACAACACGTAACTGCACCGCAAAATAACAAGACAAAACACATGCCGAAACTCTGTCGGCTACAGTTTGACATCTTCTACCAAGCCAGGGTATTTTCAGATACAAGGGACAGTGGCTAGGTCCTTCAACCTTAGGTTCTTTATAACATTTGATCTTGCGATCAATTACCCGTTTCATCACATTAACCGGGTGCCCGTTGCCTTCGAAAATCTCCTGCAAGCGAATTAATTCGCTTTCTAAACATTCAGGAGAACAAATATTCAAGGCACAGTGAACCAAGGTTTCTATCAGACCTAGTTTACGAGACTTAGGGACAAACAATTTCCAGTTAGTATACAAACCAGTGAAAGTTGGTTTGCGAAAAACAGAAGTCACGAAAGCACCGTCCCGCCACTGAACAAGGACATCTAAAAATGGGAGACATCCATCCCTTTCAATCTCCATGGTAAACTGAAGGGAAGGATGTAAAGAATTTAACTGAACTAAAAAATGTTCAGCATCAATGGCACTGTCAAATAAAGAGAAGGTATCATCAACATATCGTTGATATATCAAAGGTTCAGCTACCCTCTCAAATAGCAGACGCTCATGAAATCCCACAAAAATATTCGCAAAGACAAGACCCAAAGGACTACTCATAGCAACACCATCCGTCTGCGCAAACATTGTCCCGTCAAAGCTAAATTCAACCCCCTCAGTTGCCAATCACATACATTCCAGGAATAACTCCTCGGAAATTGCCGCAGCACCTAAATTCCCTCTATATAACATGTCTACACAAATGTTAATCGTATCATTTAATGGAACATTTGTGTACAAACTGAATGTCAAAGGAGACCATAAATTTATCCCTAGATGAAAAATCTAAGTTTCTAATGAAACTAGAAAATCTGAAGGAGTCGATGACATTGTACGCAGACAGAGCAAGAGACACAGGTTGGAGAATGTCAGCCAACCACTTAGCCAACTCATGTTGTGCGGAGCCCACCATAGACAAAATAGGTCTGAGTGGGACTCCGTTTTTATGAACTTTTGGAAGGCCATACATTCTAGGGTGTTGCGAGCCCACGGGTCTGATCCTACTATAGATGTCCTTAGAAATTAATTTGTCCTTGTACTTGGACAACAGCCAACGTTGAAGTTTGGCTTCTATTTTGCCAGTGTTATCGTGAGTATCGGCTGGACCGATAACTGTAAATTTAGATGGATTATCCAATATATTATGCATTTTTGCAATATAATCTGATCTATTCAAAATCACGACACCGGCACCCTTGTCTGGCTTGGTGATATAAATGTCACCCCGCGAGTGTAAAGCTTTAATCGTTTGAAAATGAATACTGCGCCAGTCGAGAGAATCTTTCTCGCAACCTAGCACAGAGTATTCAGTGGCAAACTCAAACAACCTACTTTTAACCTCAGAACACTTCTTGACAGACTTAGGAACATGATGGATGATTTGAGAGTATAACAGCTCAAACTCAGAAAAAATTTGTTCCTTATTAACAGCAGAGGGAGGAATACAAAATTCTAATCCACAGGATAGAACAGAAAGCTCAATACCAGTGAGATTAATATTGGAATAATTGAAAATGTGTCGGTGTAGATCACCTGACACAGAACCAAACCGTCTGGTGATTAAGTATTCTAGGTACTTATTATTTCTCCCATTTGCAGATTCTTCCAACCGAAACCTGTAATTAACTAAAAAGTGAGAGAACCGGAAATAATCAAAAAAGCTCATTTCTGTTTTGATTTTCTTCAAATTTGAACGAAAAGAATGTAAGCACCCATTTGAGCGATCAAACAATTTATCAAGCTCATACTTAACTAAAGAGTGTTCAACTGAGGTATTAGTGGCTTAATTCTGGCTAACCGCTTCTGAATATAAGAAGGCACAACACCACAAGACAAACAAGATTTGAGAAAAGATCTTCTGATTCTCAAATTATTCACCCTATGCCATTCTCTTACAACCTGATTAATCTGGCTGATGATTTTTCCGGGGTACCGCTGACGTAAATATATAAATAACGATTTGTACCCACAGAAATTACTAATGGCTTTAAAAAGAACAGACGTCATATTATTTAAACCCGAGGAACCTTTCGGCCAACTCTTATCAAGGGTTCTCATTGGTTTTAATTTTAAGGGAATTAAGGAAAAGGACAAGGCAAAATAAATTACTTACAATGCTGGGAGATGATGGAACTCGTTTAAAAATAAATTTATTGAAAAAAAACACATAAAATGTAAGGGGGGTGTACACATATAATTCCACAAGAGTGTTTAAAAGCATTGTAAGTCTACCATTTCTCCATAGTGCTCAATTGGCATGCGAGAGTGTGTATGTGTGCGTATATATATATATATATATATATATATATATATATATTGTAGAAAGGATAATATTTTGCAGAGAGAGTAAATGTTCAGACAAATCTTTGGATAAATTCTTTGTTCCTGAAATATAATCCAATGGGCATTTGTTAATGCTAGGATATTTTTTTTTACATTATTTACACTGTTCGGAGGATGTGCGTTGTGGCGCAGTGGATATCGGCTCAGAACGAGAAATCGGGGAGCCAAGTTCGAATTCCAGCTGAATTCATTGCTTTCACTTACGCGCAAATACCTTTGGGAAAGGTATTAATCCGTCTCTTCTCTCCAGTTAAGGGTTAAATAACAGGACAGATTGCGTTCTATAGCCTTGGTCGGCAACCAGTCTACCACAGAAAGCAATGGCAACCTACTACGGGATAATCTTCTGCCCAGTCAGTCATGTCTCTTTCGAGACATGATCGCCCAAGCATGTATCATGTATGGCACTTAACTGACTGACACTGTTCGGACTTTTGTCCTTATCTTCATTGCCATGTTTTTGATGTTTTGGCCATTGTACACTCCAACTTTTTTCAGGTGCTAGGAATTTTGAATCAAACCCTTTATTTTAATCACTGAGGTATAACATTCTTATTCCATGTGCAATGCCACTTCCAGATGCCATGTAGTTTTTATCTCCCTTTAATTCAACTCTCTAAGTTATTTGTTCACCACTGCTATAGCCAAGTAATGAACTCAAAACTCCTTGGTTCAATTCACTGGAACTAACCAATGCCTATATCTATAGATTGTTTTAATTTTTAACTATATGTTCAAATTACTTTGCTTTTGACAAAGCTAGTTTTTCTTTTATCTAACTGAAGTATATATATATATATATATATATATATAAAACAGATTGATAGCATGCAGCTATCTCTCTCAATAATAATAATCATAATAAATAAACAAAAATTCAAGTGACTTATCTAATTGACCAATTCCAGGGTTATATATCAAAACACTCATCAAGGTCAAACAATTGAACTGTTTTTAATTTGTTGAATACTATAGCTCTAGTACCAAATGGTTGAAGGGATACAAAAGGCAATTATCACCTTTTGGCTGAAATGAAGTACTATGGGTCACATGATGACCACTTAGTGACAGCATTTTATAGTGTCAAAAAGTGCTTTACATTCCACACTGCTTGCTGTTGCATATATGTGATATAATTTCTCTGTGTGGGACACATGTGAATAAGAAAATAAAAACATGTTTATTATTCATTTCCTTTTAAGCTATTCCGTCCATGAAATAAGGCATCATTATATCATGGATATAATAATGTTAATAATCATGAAGAAATAAGCTATATATATATATATTGTGTATTTGGGCAACAATCTCTTTTTTATGCAGGTTTCATTAAAAATGGCATACAAGGCATTATCATTAAGTTTTTTTATATAATTTTCATGTTCTGATTTTTTTCTTTTTAAAACTCAAATTATAAGAATTATCCAAAGGTTTTGTATTTTTGAGCACTTTTGACTATACTTTTAGCCATTATCATAAATGAATTTTGTTTTACTTGTAAATAAATGTGTAAAGTCTCTCTCTCTCTTTATATTCGTATATATAGTGAGGTATATATCAAGTTTCAAACATGGTAATAATACATAATAGCATCATCCACATGCAAAAGAAGATTAAAAATAATGGAGGCATTAAAAGAGAAATTCTACACTTAACTACATCAATAATGAACACAATAACAATGCACGTACCATGTTCAGAACTTAAAATACACAATTATATGCATACATACACATGACTATATATATATATATAAAAATGAATAAAAACTTTACACATGTATTTACAAGTAAAACAAAATTCATTCTTGATAATGGCTAAAAGTATAGCCAAAAGTGCTTTAAAATACAAAAACCTTTGGACAATTTTTACATAATATGAGTTCTGAAAAGAGACAAAATTATAACGTGAAAAATTATATAAAAAACTTGATAATACCTTGTCTGTTATTTTTAATGAAACCTGCATATATATATATATGTGTGTGTGTGTGTGTGTGTGTGTGTGTGTGTGTGTGTGTGTGTGTGATGGGTTTGAGTGTCCTGGCTTTGTTCACACCAGATAACACACTCTCTCCCAGAAACTGTAACTAAGGTCTGCTCAGCATAGTTGCAGTACAAACCACAGGTGAGCTCTATGGGTGTTGAAAAAACACATTTGCCTGAGCAGGCGTCTACAGAGGGATTGGCTAGCTGCCCTGGTAAACAGGTATCCTCACATACAAGTGACCAACCATTACGTGTATATATATATACATATATATATATATATATATATATAGACGCTCCTATAGTTTTTGGCACAGGAGGGTTTACTTGCTCAGTTCTTAGAACAGCCACACTACCAGACTATTCCACACTTAAAGGCTTGTGCAGAACCACCAACAATTCCAAAATGTATTTGGTTCTTTCAAACAGAGAACTGGTGTACATAATATGCCACAAAGTCTTCAAATAACCATTCTCAGATTTTGAATTCAGAGTTGTCCTTCACTTAGACTGGTTTCTAACCAAGGCTATAGAGCCCAGTCTGTCCAGCTAGTCTCCCCATAACTGGGGAAAGAGAAGAGATGAATTCATACCTTTCCAAAGAGTAATTTCTCTAATTTCTCATTCTGAGCTGTTACATATTATACAACCCACATATCGAGAAGTTTCAGCTGACAAGATCTGTTTAATTTTTAGGATATTTAGAGTGTGTATAAAATATTTAATAATTATACAAAATAATACAGGGTACAGGCAGTATTTGTTCACAATTTTCAACTGAATATTTTTTTTTACTTTTATTGTTGGTCTTCTTTTGCTTGAAAACAACTTTTTTGCATTCATTCATTTACTTGCAGAATAATTGACGATGGACTATTTTGAAAACACTCCCCAATTTGTGGAAGAGGTATGGAGTTCTCCTTGAAATCCATTCTGGAAGGATAAACAAGGAGATTACGGATTTCTTAAGCATTAGCAGAAAGATGGTGGAAAAGGTGAGAAAAGAGTTGGGAGATGCAGGAAGAAAGGAAAACCCCTGATCATTGCTGAAGTCAAGATCAACAACAATAATCCCTATGAGTCTATACATGCCATTGCAGTAGAGAAAAGTGTGAATGAAAAGTTTATCAGGATAGAGGTGTATGAGGACATTTGCTACTTTTCATACAAAATGAGGAAGGGATAATTTCTGTCCAGGACAATGCAGGAAAAGCAACTCAAGCAAACCAAGCAGCTATCCACAAGATGAAACACCCACTGGAGCCAGACATGCTGGGCCCAATGAAAAGAAGTACCAAAACCAGAAGATCAACACCTACAGACAGGCTCAGAGTCATGCAGTTACCTTAAAAAATCTTGGTCTTTGGTGTCATCAGCAATGAAGGTGGCATCATGCAACCCCATTTCTTTCTTGAAAGCTTCAGGCTGAACACTAAGGGTTACATTCATGTTCTGACCAAGGTGTTGATACCCTCAACCGACCAGGTAGCTGTAGGGGGGGCAGTATATGTGGCAGCAAGACTCGGTACCCTGCTATACCAGCCAGGAAACTCAGGTCTGGCTTTAGCTTCCCAACATGCCTGAAACTGTAACTAAGGTCTGCTCAGCATAGTTACAGTATAAACCACAGGTGAGCTATGTTGATGTTAAACACAAATGCAACAAAGATTGGCTAGCCACCCTAATAGATGGACATCCTCAAATACTATTATATATGCATGTCTGTCTTTGGTCAGTAAGCCAACTTTTATACAAGTTTCATTAAAACAACTGACAAGGTACTGTGGTTAAGTTTTTTTTATAATTTTTGTGTTCTTGCATTTTTATTTTCTTTTCTGGACATAAAATAAGTCAAAATTGACCAAATGTTCTCTATATCTGAGCACTTTCAGTTATCAATGATGATTTTATTATTACTGAATGTATGAATTGTTTTTTGTCTGTATATAGAGTCAAAGAAATATTCTATTTTCCAAACACGGCCAGCACATTGTGGCTGTGTTCATAATCAATGTCAATGAATGTTGAATTCTTATTTTTCAATATCATCAACTATGAACTGTGTGTGTATAAGATGATAGTTAAATTTGTGTGTGTGTGTGTGTGTATATATATATATATATATATATATATATATATATATATTCTAAACATATAGTGTTAAATATAAGAAACAATGAATGTCTATTATGTTTAATCATGAGCCATTCTAAACATTGTATTTGGACTTTAATTTCAGGTGAAAATAAAGACAAAAATTCTCCAACATTTGGATAATTTTTTATTAAGTTGGTTCTAAGCTTTCAGCTCACATGAGCCATCTTCAGAACCAACTTAATAGAAAATTATCCAAATGTTGGAGAATTTTTGTCTTTATTTTCACCTAAAATTAAAGCCAAAATAAGATGTTTAGAATGGCTCATGATTAAACATAATAGACATTCATTGCCTTATATTTAACACTATATGTTTAGAAAATTATCTGCTACCTCGATACAATATATATATATATATATATATATATATATATATGATAGAATAAATAGAGAACAAAAGTAGGAAATGTCTTAATCTAACAGACGCTCCTATACATACACACATACTTACATTTAAAATAACCTTCTATTGTTTTATTGCATCTGACACACATCTGACCAATAAGAATAAAATCCCAAACAACATTCTAGTGTAATGTCTCTTTATTTTGAAAAATATTTTTAAAAAATTTTTTTAAATTTCTTGTCTTTAAACAAATCTCTAAAGAAGCTTGAAAAAAATAAGGTTATTTTAAATGTAAGTATGTGTGTATGTATAGGAGCGTTTGTCTGTTTATATGTATATGTGCATGATAATACCCGTGTCAAGTGTGTTAAAATGATAGACGATTTTTTAAATGTGTGTGTGTGAGAAAATCTTACATGTTAAAAATGTGTGAATGTCTGTAAAATAAAACAAAAAACATTTCCGTTTAAATTTGCAGCAAAATAATGTCTGTGTGTGCATATAAGAAAAGTTAAGGCAGATACCAGTGAGCTAAGTTCATCAGAGCAGAAGCTGTAAAAGTATTTGTAGAAGAGACACAGCTAAGATGAACTCTTAATTCAACCACTATGTGGGGATTTTTTTTCATAAACTTCGTTCATTACCACACTTTAAAAAAAAAACCATTGATGTTAAGTCAGGTGAATGTGATGTCCATTTGGTGCTGCCCCTTCTTCTGAACCAATGCCGTGGAATGGTTTGGTTAAAGTGGCTTAATAACATTTCCAAAATGTGAATAAGGGATATAAGACCAGTCAGTTAAGTGCCATATGTGATACACGCTTGGGTGATCATGTCTCGAAAGAGACATGACTGACTGGGCAGAAGATTATCCCGCAGTAGGTTGCCATTGCTTTCTGCGGTAGACTGGTTGCCAGCCAAGGCTATAGAACCCAATCTGTCCTGCTATTTAACCCATAACTGGAAGGAAGAGACGGATTAATACCTTTCCCAAGGGTATTTGCGCATAAGTGAATACAATGGATTCAACTGGAATTCGAACTCGGCTCCCCGGTTTCTCGTTCCAAGCCGATATCCACTGTACCACAACGCACATCCGGATATAGGATACTGGTTTGAAATTATGATTTAGATAAATTAGATATAAAATGTTAAATAGTGAAACTACTGTAAGCCCACTTTTGGTCCATAAAATCTTGGAATGAGTCTAAATTGCAAATGAGAATTTACAAAAAATAAATTTTATTTAATTTTCTTGAATTGTCTAAATTCCTCTTAAGCAAATTACTTTTTTCCATTTCTGTTTATTATATTTTCATTATTTATTGTTGTTTTTTAACACAATTTTCAAATTTTTTCTGGAATACTGGCTACAATCTTCAGAGATGAAGGAAATGAAAAAAAAAAAAACATTATTTTAAACAAACTGTCTTTTATGTAAGACAAGCTGTTACAACCTAAACCCCAGAGTGAAGAGGTTTACCCTTTTGTTTTCTTTTTTTTTTTTTTTTGCCAAAAGATCCATTACTGACAAAATTACTGTCCTTGGATCTTAAAGGAATCACATTGACCCTCCCTTTCTTTTGTGAAGATGAAACTATCAACAGCCCACCCCTGCCAACTAGTACTTTTTTTAAGGGATGAAGCCTACAGAGAAAATAAACTGATAAAAAAAAAGAAAATAAGAAGAGATCAAAAATAAGTTATCTTTGGAACCCAACAATTTGTCAAAACCAGCCTTCTGCCTTACCCTTTAGGGAGAGGAGAAAAAAAAAAGAGACAGAAAAAAAAAAATTCAACATAAGTTAAGAACAGATAGAAGACCCATTCTTCTACAGCCTGGGGGTACAACCAAGTAAAAAATACATGCAGATACTAAACTTTGTAAACATGTTTTTCAAAATGTGGAACCTGAACCCACTTTCCCTCTATTGTATACACATGTAGTATGTGTGCATATGTGTATCTTGTGTATATTTAAATGTGTGTGCATATTTATATACTGGACTACTCAAATAGCTTGTGCCACCCACCAGAAACACAGCTGAATAAGTGGGACAAAGAAGGGGAAAGCATGAGATGCAGGAAGGGGTAAGTTCTTCTAAAGAAAATCTATTTTCTCCATTTTATCAATGAGGTTGTTGTTCTTAAAAACGAAATTATTTTATGTTTCAAATAAATACAAATTATTTGAATAAAATAATAAATTTTAAAAGTGAAAATTTTTTAACTGTCTGCCACCAACCCTAGGAAACTGAATCTTATTAATACTATGCAGGTCAGAAAAATATAACATTTATTCTTCAAGTGTTTCATTAAATGCTTTCTTTATTCTTTGGAAATGAGCCATCAGCACTGATATTATCCTTTAACCCTCAGTGTCTCACACCATATTCTTCTTCTTCTTCTATGTGCCCTGTCCCTTCAGGACGTAGGCGATCATGGATCTCCACGTCTCCCTATCCCTTGTGGCTCTTAGTATGTTTGCTCCTGTTGCTACTGGCAACCCCCGTTCCGTCATCCACCTGATCAGACCCTGCAAATATGTTATCCACTGCCTTCCTCTGTCTCTCCTCCCTTCTATCTGTCCAGTCAGTATCAGGTTCTCCAGGCTCTCCTTCCTCATTGCATGTCCCAGAAACTTCAGTTGTCTCTTCCTGATGCTCAGCATCAATTTCCTTTTTGTTGCCATTCTTTCTAACACTTCGTCGTTGCTTGTATGCTCAGTCCACGATATCCGTAGCATCCTTCTGTAGAACCACATTTCGGCCGCTTCCAGTTTTGTCCTCATTTTCGATGATATTGTCCAGCATTCACAGCTGTATTGAAGAACTGACATCACATAGCAGTCTAGCACTCTTTTCTTCGTTTCTATTGAGATTTTCCTGTGTGTTAGTATTTTGCTCATCTTCTGGAACGCGTCATTTGCCATGCCAATTCGCCTTCGGATCTCCGTGTCGCACTTTCCATCTCCTGTTAGAACACTTCCTAGGTACTTAAATTCTTGGACTTGTTTGATTCTGTTATCCCCTACCTGTATTTGGCATTTTGGGTTGTATCTTTTGCTGATGACCATGCACTCAGTTTTCTTAAAGTTTATTTGTAGTCCTTTCTTGTCACTCTCCACTGCTACTTTCTGTATAAGATCTTGCAGTTTCCTTTCCATGTCCGCAATCAGTACTGTATCGTCCGCATATCTTATGTTGTTCAGGTTGTGGCCTCCAATAACAAATCCTGGTGTGTCATCTAGGGTCCTCAAAATATTCTCGCTGTATAGGTTGAACAAATCCGGTGAAAAGACACATCCTTGTCTTACACCTTTTTCTATCTTTGTGTATCTACTGAGGTCGTTACCTGTCCGTATGCAGGCCGTTTGCTGCCAGTAGAGATTCTTGATTATTCTTATGTCTTTGCCGTAAATGTCGAGGTTGAATACTTCTTAAAAATTGACAAAAAATTTAAGTTGTATACATGTTTACTAATTTCACATAATTCAGTCACAAAATGTGTCCAGGAACAGCAACCAAGTACAGTATTATGTTTGTATATTTTGATGGGAAATACAATGTAAATAGTGATGTGGTAAGTGATTTTTGGCATTTGTCTTTCAATAATAACATTCCTAATTTCTCTAATCTTTTCACTCTTACGTAGCCCCCTGCACATCAGTGGCGTTACCGCCTTGCTCAGGGTGATATGATTAAAAAAAAAAAAAAACTGATATTCATCAAATAGCATTGATTATTTACCATGTTAATAAAATGTACCTCAAAAATAATATCATGTTTCATGATTTTAGATATGAACAGTGCAAAAAGTAAATTGTCGCCATTATATCTTTTTAATTTTATCGACTACACGGTATAGTAAGGTCACCGTCTGTAAGAAAAAGAGTGCCATGACGCAATTCATTCCAACAGAAATTTGGAAACGGCATGCTGTCCTGCTTGACATTCATACCGGATGCCCAATAGGAACATTTCAGAAAGTTTAGGTGTCAATCTGAGGACAGTGTAGACGACTTGGAAAGAGTTGGATGATATTTCCAGTCAACATCATGGTGTCCGGAGTGATCACTAGTGATAACATTATGTCTCCATTCATCTTCACATGGAGCCTCAGACTCCCAAAGGCCTCCACCAAGTGCCTTGAGGAAGTAGCGAGCATGGCCTTGGGTAAAGAGGGTGGCTGATGGAAGACCCTACGTCTGGCAACAGGACTGCATGTGCCACACAAACAAGAGAACCCAGACATGGCTGTCAGACAATTTCTGCAACTACATCACCCCTTACTTCGAGGCATCTAACTCCCCAGGCTGCAAACCCCACTTGATGTTTTTTTTTTTAATCATATCACCCCGAGCAAGGTGGTAACGCCACTGATGTGCAGGGGGCTACGTAAGAGTGAAAAGATTGGAAAAGAGAAAGCCGGAAACCACATCCTAAACAGGGAACAAGGGATGAGCTTCTTCACCTGTTCAATATACGTGGGTGGAGTGTGAACCAGGCGATAGTTTAGTCTATCTACTCCAATTGAAAAAAAGAAAAGAGTGAAAAGATTGGAAAAGAGAAAGCCGGAAACCACATCCTAAACAAGGAACAAGGGATGAGCCTCTTCACCTGTTCAATAGACGTGGGTGGAGTGTGAACCAGGCGATGGGATGCAATTGTTCAAGAGACCAACAAAACTAGTACTATCAAAGATGAACTGAAGGCAAGGATTATGGCAGCTTTTACCAACTTAAACAAGGAGACCATCCAAAAGAGATTCCAAATTTGTCTAGCGGTTGTGGTTGAAGGCAATGATGATTTCATTGAATAAATTTACTCTTTAGTATTTCAAGATATACTTACCAAAATTACACAAAAATATCTGTTAAAATGAGATGCCAGTGTTATTTTCATTTTTGTGTAATTTAGACAACAATTCATCCATTGTACCCAGTACATATATATATATACAGGTTTCATTAAAAATGACGGACAAGGTATTATGGCGGAATTTTATATAATTTTTCATATGATCTTGTGATTTTTTTCATAAATTATATAAAAATTGTCCAAATCTTTTGTTTTTCCAAGCACTTTCAGCTATACTTTTACCATTATCGAAGATGAATTTTATTTTAATTATTTTGACTGAAAGTTTCGTGTGCGTGTGTGTATGTAGAATCATGTGTTTGTATTTCGAACACAATAAGCACATTGTTGCTAGAGTTTAGTCGGTCTCCATGTGTGTATGTTGCACATAAAATAAAATCTATCCTCAATAATGCCTAAAAATATAGTCAAAAGTGATCGGAAAAACAAAACATTTAGAAAATTTATATATAATTTATGTCCTGAAAAAGAAAAAAAAATCATAAGATCCCATGAAAAATTACATAAAAAAACATACCCATAATGCCTTGTCCGTCAATTTTAAATGAAATCTGCATAAAAGAGATTGCTGCCCAAATATGCAATATATATATATATATATATATATATATATGCATGTAAGTTTCATTAAAAAAAAACTGACAAGGTACTACGATGAGGCTTTTGATGCAATTTTTCATGTGTTTGTATAAGTGGCTTCTTTATTCGACATGAAATATGTAATAACTATCTGAATGTTATGTATATCCAAGTGCTTTCAGCTTTACTTTTACTCATTACCAAGGATGAATTTTATTTTTACTTTTAACTAAATGTATAGATTATTTTATGTATGTAACTAAAGTTATAGGAATGTTTTATTTTTCAAACAGTCAGCACATTGTGTCCATGTTCATAGCTGATTTTTTTTTTTTTTTTACACACTTTGCATAACCTACCTAATGAGAGCTTGTGTAAATTGTTGTTAAATATATAGATTAGGAGATGCAGTTAATAGGCAAACATTACTAAGTATTACAAAAGACAAAGTTGTGGAAAGCTATAATTGCCCACATCCTGAAAGGTGGGTTGGCTATTTCATTCATATGGCATCTTAATCTCAATGGGTTATTTAATGCTGACAAGATTTTTACAATAGATTTGTATAAACGTTATTATATATTCTTTGTAAGAAATAAGTTTGTAGATCAGGTTTCATTGACATATTTTTGTAAACTGGATTTTGTTGAGAGTCAGATGGTATGTATTTTTTTTTTTCAAACATGTATTGCTGGTAATATTTTTTTCCGTTCAAAGGCCAAATTAGAGATCAAGCAAGAACAAAAATTTAAACATAGAGGAAATGTTTTTAACAGACAGCAGAAAATGTGACACCAAAATATGAATGTGTATTGGAATAGTGAGAGATGCCTTCCAAAAGTGAAGCTGGATATTAAGAAACATGAAAATTTCATTCCAAACAAGAGAGTGCTGAACAGTGACATAATATGAGTTCTCCTATGTGGAAGGGAATGAGCCTCGGATGAAAAAAAAAATGTATTCTTGGAATTTTTACTATAAAAGACTATTTTTATACTTTCATAGTGTTCTGAACCCAAAACTATTTGCTATTAGATGAGACCCTAACAAGTGCTAGCCTCCCAAGTCAGGATGGACCTGGGAACAGCAGCAATTAAAAAGTGGTTCTATGCTCCTCACAACCTCCCAATCAGAGGCCTTGCTGCCAGATGCAATTTATCATCAAACCCAGAACCTCACAATTTAAAATGTTAATGATTTCTTTTGAAGTTAAACACTAATTAGTATCACCTTTATTATAATTCTGCTGGTAAGGAAGTCAGGAAACTAAGAGCTATATGAAGATATCATAGCATTAAACAATAAGACCTGAGTTTTCAGTCTTGAGATAGTTCATGCTTGGCAAAAAAAAGATCAAACTAAGAGTACTTGACCCAAACATAAAGTCCTCTTTTTAATATAAACAAAGTGGTCATTAGGCCAGATTTTAAAAGTGGGTTGGGTCAATAACTTTTCAGCAACCCATCATAGAAGGCAACCCAATTAGAATCGCTTATAAATTTGGATGAAAAGTGGACAAAATATTATGTAGAGAAGTAAAATGTTAAACTGGGTTCAAAAGCTAATGCTTGTATTACAAAATAACTATACAAAATTTTTCAAAATTTAAATTACTTATGTTAACATCAAATTCTCTTTATTTTAAACAACAGTGCTTAATATTTTTAGAGATCAAGCAAGAACAATTTTTTGTTTTATGTATGTAACTAAAGTTATAGGAATGTTTTATTTTTTAAATTGATTTTTTAAACCTGATGTGCTCAGAATAGGTTTTTTTTCTTTTTTTTTTTTTAATCATATCACTCCAAGCAAGGCAGTAAAGCCACTGATGTGCAGGTGGGGGGGGGGGGGGCTGCATAAGAGTAAAAAGATTAGATAGAAGGAGAGTGAAGAGAAAGACAAACCAGTTAGAAAGGAGCAAGAGAAGGATGGGAATACAGGTGTGAAGACAGTTGCAAAGATGGAAATAAAGGAAAGGACATAGAGGGTGGTGTGGAAAGAACTAGAGTCAAGTGGTTAAGAGATGAGTATTGACATTGCATTTAAATTCCTGGAAGTTGTAGCTGTCAGGAAAGCAAGAATATAGCAGTGAGTTCCAAAGGCAGGAAGTGTGAAAAAAACAAGCTGCAAAAGTAGAATTGTCGTCTCCATTTGGTTGATCTAACTGTGAATGGGTGGGACCCAGTTGCCAATCTGGTTGCACAAGTAAATACCTGTTGCAGAGGCACCAGTGACTTAAGTTCATTGGAGCAGAAACCATGAAAGTATTCATAGAACAGACAGAGGGAAGCCACATACCATCAGTGGGGAAGTGGCTGGAGTCGAGCCGCCAAGTTGGTACTTATCACCTTGCTAATTCTCCTTTGGAGCTTGTCAAGAACACTGAGATGAACAGCAGGGGATGACAGCAGTACTCTATGCACAGATGAATGGTTGATTTGTATATATGCAGGATGGATTCAGGCAGAAAAAACATCCTGGCCGACACAGTGACCCAACCTTCCTAGCAGTGGATTTAGCTATTGACTCAATGTAATGGTTCCACTTGAGATCAGAAGAGAGGGTAAGGCTGAGGAGGCTCAGAATGATATCGAGGAGATTAATCTATCCCTGTGGTGTGGTTACAAATTCCTGAAAGGTTACCAATTATAACAGACTAGCAGTATAGCCCAGCGTTGCTCGGGTGTAATGAAAACTTTAAAACTAATCCATGATCCTGGAGCTCAGACTCAGCCTAAAGAATATTTGTGTGAAGTTTGATGAGAATCGGATGAAAATTGTGGATTTGTATAAAGGACATACAGACAGATAAACAGACACACGCACAAACATCTTGCCTTTGTTATATATATATATATATATATTATCGATTTTCTGCACTATTGTAAGAACTACAATCTTGAAATTTCTGAATATTGTTTCTTATGTCTTTGTCTATGAATATTTGATTAAAATCAGACCACTTGTTCTATAACCCAATTTTTTCGATTATCAATATTTATCGGGGGGTACCTTAACACAAAACCTAGCTAAGAACACTCGCTGTGTAAATTTTCAAGAAAATCAGTTCAGCCGTTTTGGAGTCTATAGGTAATGGACAGAGACACACACAGACAAAGTTCCATTTATAAATAAGTTTAAATATCTGAAGAAGTCTGGATGATACAACACCTGAAACATTGTGAGGACTGTTTACATTATTTACAGACAGACTAATGTCTGAATCTTTGTTATGATCGCAATGTTTCAGCTGTCGCACTTTCTGGCCTTTAAGTGTCTGTCTATCCAGGTAACCATCAAGAAATCCCATCAGGGAATTTCAGACTGAATTCTTTATTCAACTTCAATTAAGTGCCATAAGTGATACACGCTTTGGATGATCATGTCTTGAAAGAGACACGACTGACTGGGTAGATGATTATCCCACAGTAGGTTGCCATTGCTTTCTGCAGTAGACTGGTTGCCAACCAAGGCTATAGAACCCAATCTGTCCTGTTATTTGACTCCTAACTAGAAGGAGAAGAGATGTATTATATTATTAAGTACTAATTAGTGGGGGATCAGTTTATTACTTAATAACAAGATTCTAATTATTGTATTCAGTCAGTCAGTTAAGTGCCATGCGTGATATACGCTTGTGCGATCATGTCTCGAAAGAGATATGAGTGACTGGGCAGATAATTATCCTGCAGTAGGTTGCCATTGCTTTCTGTGGTAGACTGGTTGCCAACCAAGGCTATAGAACCCAATCTGTCCTATTATTTAACCCATAACTGGAGTGGAGGGAAGAGATGGATTAATACCTTTCCCAAGAATATTTGTGCCTAAGTGAATGCAAGGAATTCAACTGGAATTCAAATAGAGCTAGATTGTTCTCATTCTGCTTTGTCTAGGGGAGATAACTCATCTTGGTTAATTGTTTCATTATTGATATTTCTCTTCCTACTGAGTGAGTATATCCATACTACTTGGCACAGGAATTAAACTCACAATTATTATATCACCAAATTCACTAACAAAAACTTTTATCCTCTAGGCCAGAGTACAGATATACACTTGAATCTCCCAAATAGTCTTTTTATCTATAATCAGTCGGTCAAATAAATCCATCAAGTATTATCTTCTGACTCCTGCAAGTCAGTTAAATTCCAAGCTTAATGTTTCATTTTTCACCAATTTATTATTCTCTTCAACATTTAATTTTCCTTTCCTATTGTAGTTCAAAATAAAGGATTTTATTTGCATGAACCATGTAAGCTTGATGTATTTCTGTTGTACTTGTAAAATCCAAATTATCAATATCAGCCATATATGTTATAACAATGTCATACTTCTTTTTCTTTTCCAATTTAGTTCAAAATAATGAATTTCATTTGTATACCAAAAGGTATTTTTGATCAACTTGTAAAATCCAAATTACCTCAATCAACCATCCACAGGAGAAAAAAATGTCACACTTTTCATTTTTAACTAAGGTTAAAAATAAAAATTTTATTTGTATAAACCAGGTACAATTGAGGCATTTTTGATCTACTTATAAAATCCAAATTAACTAAATCAATTGTTTTATTTTTCTTCAATTCATAATTCTTTTCATTTCCAACTTCAGTTCAAAATAAAAGATTTTATTTGTGTAAGCCAGATAAGTTCGCAGGACTTCTAATCTACTTATAAAATCCAAATTAATGCTGTTAGCCATCCACACTATAATAACATTACACTTTTTCTTTCTAAATTTAGTTGGTAATAATTAGTTTCATTTGTATGAAACAAATAACCATGAGGTATTTCAAGTCAATTTGTAAAATCTAAATTACCTACATCAGCCATCCACACTATAATAATATAATACTTGCTTTTCCAATCTCAGTTCAAAATAGAGGATTTTATTTGTATGAGCCACATAACCTTAACAAACTTCTAATTTATTTGTAAAATCTAAGTTACCTCCTCCATCAGCTGTCTACACAATCATAATGCCCCACATTTGTTTTTGTTTTCTTTTTCTTAATTATATTTTGTAAAGTAATTTTAGTTTAATAAAAGAATTGGCTCCTTGGGTCAACCATGGATCCTTGAAACCTCAGTGGTCGTTCCTGCAGATGGTGAGGTCCTAGCTAATATGTAAATAAGAATAATCATGTCACACCCTACTAGATGATATGCTTCAAGTAGTGTCAGATGCTTTCTTTATAGATTTCCATATGCTGTTATGCAAAGGCCAGAGCAGTGCAAAGCACAGCTGGAATTCTGGTACCAAATCTTATGTTTCCCACCAGGTTAAAGTTCAAACTTTATGCAGCCAGTTTGGTTATTAAACTCATATGTCAGTCCATGACTTCTTAAACTGGATTGCATATTAGAATTAATCACAAATTAAAAAATTTTTATAATAAAAAAAACTAATAATGGTTTTCTGGAAAGACAAATTTAATCATATTTCAAATATTTTAATCTTTCAACAATAATTAATCATGTAAAACAACCAAAAATATTATATACTTATCCATCTAGTAATTCAGTTTTCAAGAGTCTAAAATATTTTGGTTTTGTTAAAGGCACAAAAACATGTAATGCAATATCTATGCCCAGAATATCAGAAAAGTCATAAGATGTAAGCATGTTTTATAGATAATGCAAAAGCATTTTATAAAGTATGGCACAAAGAACTGTTTGAACTGTTAGGTAAGCTTTATTTATTTAGGAAAGAATAATCTAGAACTTATACTGGGAGTAAACCACCTCCATAAAAATGAAGTCAGTAAATACACAAAAATAGAAAGGGGTGTAAGATAGACATGTATCTTCTCCCCTAACTTATTCAACCTTTACAGTGAGGTGATCCTGAGAAAATTAGTCCTATTCATGATTGGCAGCCAGTATTAACATGCAGATGACACAGTGTTGATAGCAAATACAGAAAGGAAACTAAAAGAAGTCCTAGTAGTAAAGGAAAATAAGAAAAGACTAAATATCAATTGTAAGGAAACAGAATGCATAGTTGACAGCAAGAGGAATAGGCCAAGTAAAGGACAGCAAGAAGAAAAGACTAATTCTCAATTGTAAGAAGACACAATGTATGGTTGTCAGCAAGAGGAAGAAACCAAGTAAAAGAAAGCAAGAAGGAAAAACTAATTATCAATTGTAAGAAGACAATGATTGTCAGCAAGAGGAAGAGGCCAAGGAAGGCAAGAAAAAAAGACTAATTATCAATTGTAAGAAGACACAATGAATGATTGTCAGCAGGAGAAATAAATTTATCATCAAACCCAGAACCTCACAATTTAAAATGTTAATGATTCCTTTTAAAGTTAAACACTAATTAGTATCGCCTTTATTATAATTCTGTTGGTAAGGAAGACAGGAAACTAAGAGCTATATGAAGATATCAAAGTATTAAACAATAAGACCTGAGTTTTCAGTCTTGAGATAGTTCATGCTTGGCAAAAAAAAGATCACACTAAGAGTACTTGACCCAAACATAAAGTCCTTTTTTTAATATAAACAAAGTGGTCATTAGGCCAGATTTTAAAAGTGGGTTGGGTCAATAACTTTTCAGCAACCCATCATAGAAGGCAACCCAATTAGAATCGCTTATAAATTTAGATGAAAAGTGGACAAAATATTATATAGAGGAGTAAAATCAGAGGCTAAATTAGAGATCAAACAAGAACAAAAATTTAAACATAGAGGAAGTGCGTTTAACAGACGGCAGAAAATGTGACACCAAAATATGAATGTGTATTGGAATAGTGAGAGATGCCTTCCAAAAGTGAAGCTAGATATTAAGAAACATGAAAATTTCATTCCAAACAAGAGAGTGCTGAACATTTACATAATATGAGTTCTATATGGAAGGGAATGAGCCTCAGATGAAAAAACTTAAGGAAACAGAAATGTGGTTCAACAGAAGGATGTTAAAATTACCATGGACTGAACATGTGAGTAACAAGGATGTCTTAAGAAAAATGGAAATAGAAAGAACATTTCTATTTAGAATGATTGTTGGTCGGTGGTTTTGTTTTATGGCATATCAACCTCGGCGGGTCATTTATTGCCAACTAAACTTTTATTCATTTATTGCTGGTAATACCTTTTTCTTTCAACAATTTATTGTTGTTTTTATATAAGTTTTGTGTCTAGTAATACTTTTTTCTTTTTGAGTATTAAGATTCATTGGGATTTTTTTTTTTAAAGGGCAGGGTCCCCAAGTCCTACCCTGTTATTTAACTCATAACTGGAGGGAAGTGACAGATTAATACCTTTCCCAAGGGTACCAGTGCTTAAATGAATGCAGGGTATTCAACTGGAATTCGAACTCGTCTCACCGATTTCACTTTCTGAGCTGATATCCACTGCACCACAACGCACATCTGTTACTAAACGCTTACAGCACCTGGTATTCCCAAGTGGTCACCCATCTAAGTACTGACCATGCTCAACATTGCTTAACTTCAGTGATCAAGCAAGAACCAGTGTATTCAACATGATATAGCTGTAAGCCTATTTAGAATGAGAAAGAAGGCTTGGAGAATTTGGCACGTACAGGACATACTGAAGGTAAGAAGGACAGTAACTTATCTAATGAGCATGTGTAAATTATTAGCAAGACCAGGATTAGGAGTGATATCAAAAAGACAAACCTTAGTAAGAGCTACAAAGGACAGGAAGTGAGGAAAGCCAAGATTTGCCCAATTCTTTTTGGGGTTAAAATCAAATTACTTTGCTTTTCTTCCTTTCTGATGCTACCATACTATATTTATACAATTTTTAAATAAATCCTTCACATTTTAAATTTGTTAGGATATATATTCATTTTCTGAACATGTTTTAGGTTTTCTGCACTCCAATGTCCAGAACTTTCTACTTTATTTTATAAATAAAAGCTCATGAGACAATCTATGGACCAACTTGGCACCTTACTTTTCTTTACACTCAATCATAGACAATGACTCTTTCTCAATAGAATTTCACATATAATTACCACCAACTGGCAATGTAATGAAACAGAATTCAAGACAAAAGACATTTCTCTAAAAACAGATCTGATTTGTTTTAATTTTTATATTGAAAAAGACAAAGAGTGTCTGAGTTGAAGTCTTTAAAAAGCAGTAAAATTTTGTGTAATTTTTTTTTTAATCTTAAGCATTTGATCTTTTCAAACATTTTTATTACTTAATACACAATCATTCCTGTTCTCTTTCTTCATGTTTGAGAGTGAAAATGAGAGTGAAAAGAGAGACGGTCATTTATTCATATGTAGGAATATGTGTAATTATATTTTTGATTCTATAAGGAAAGTAATACAAATAGATCTTTCTAGAAATCATCATCTCATCGATGTATTCTTATTTCATACCAAAGTCAGCAACAAAACAGAATAAATGACAAAAAGAAGGAAAATATGATGAGCAAAACTGCAAAGAAAGGAAGACATAACAGAAATTTGTTATTTTATTATTATTATTATTATTATGCACTGGAAATACAATTCCATTGTAGCAACAGCAAAAGAAATTTCATATCTCTGCATGGACATTGTTACTGACCAACAATTGTAGACCACTTAGTAAGGATTAAATTCACTTGTAATGACTTGAGAGTTAAACTTGAACTGGAGTAGAGATTTATCCCTTGTTTTCTGTTTAGGATTGGAGTTTTCAGTTCATTCTGAAGTCTACTTATATCTCTGCCTAAACTCTAAGATTTTATTTTTTCCCTCAACAGAAATGGATACATTCAACTGTCATCCAGTTCACATTATTCCCTGGTCTTTTTTTTGGCCTTGTTTCCAGTTCTTTCTAAAGTCTTCATTTTTTTTTTCACTCCTAGTAGCCTATTGCATCTTTTCTTTTTTTTTTATCATGTCACCCCAAGCAAGGCGATAACACCACTGATGCACAGGGGGTTACGTAGCAGTAAAAAGATTGGGAAAGAGAAAGCTGGAAACCACATCCAAACCAGGAAACAAGGGATGAGCCTCTTCACCTGTTCAATAGACATGGGTGGAGTGTAAACTGGGTGATAGTTTAGTCTATCTACTCCAATTGAAAAAATAAAGAAAAGAGTGAAAAGATTGGAAAAGAGAAAACTGGAAACCGCATCCTAAACAGGAAACAAGGGACGAGGGTGGAGTGTGAACCGGGCGATAGTTTAGTCTATCTACTCCAATTGAAAAAAATAAAAATAAAAGAAAAGTGAAAAGATTGGAAAAGAGAAAACCGGAAACCGCATCCTAAACAGGAAACAAAGAATGAGCCTCTTCACCCATTCAATAGACAAATCAGGCGATAGTTTAGTATATCTTCGAATTTCAGTTGAATTCATTGCGTTCACTTACGTGCAAATACCCTTGGGAAAGGTATTAATCCATCTATTCTCTCCAGTTATGGGTTAAATAACAGGACAGATTGGGTTCTATAGCTTTGGCCGGCAACCAGTCTACCGCAGAAAGCAATGGCAACCTACTGCGGGATAACGTTCTGCTCAGTCAGTCATGTTTCTTTCGAAACATGATCGCCCCAAGCGTGTATCACGTATGGCACTTGATTGACTAACTCCAATTGAAAAAAAAGAAAAATAAAAATAAAAGAAAAATGAAAAGATTGGAAAAGAGAAAACCAGAAACCACATCCTAAACAGGAAACAAGGGATGAGCCTCTTCACCTGTTCAATAGACGTGGGTAGAGTGTGAACCAGGCGATAGTTTAGTCTATCTATGTGCCTGTGGGCATTTTTATTTCTGTCTGGTAAAATCCGTATTTTGATAGGAGGATATTTGGTGTGGATGGATTTTTATTTTGTTTAAATGGCATATCAATTACTTATGGGTTATTTAATGCTGGAATTTAATTTTCTTGGGATCATTAGTAATTTTTGTTACAAAAATATATTGCTGGTAATTCTTTTTTTTTACTATGAAAATGTATTGCTTGTATTTTTATACTTTCATAGTGTTTTGCTTATGGGCTCACTATTTGCTTATAGCTGAGACTCTAACAGGTGCTAATACCCCAGATCAGGGTGGACTTGGAACAACAACAATTAAGAGGTGGTTCCACACTCCTCAAAAACTCCTGATCAGAGGCCTTACTGCCAGATGTAGTTTATCATCATATCCAATACACTGGTATGGAAGTGAGGTTAATTTACAAATGTACCGAAGTAAATCAGACCAAACAAATTAGAAGTGTTAATCATAATAAATGCTTTTGAGCCAAAGTGGCATTATCACCTTGCTTGGGGTGAATTAAGGAAAGAAAAAAAAATACATCTTTTTCTTTATCCTTACTATGCCATTTCTGTAGCTCAGATATATATATATATATACACAAAGAGAGAGAGTATGTGTGTGTGTGTGTGTGTGTGTGTGTGTGTGTGTGTGTTCATATGATGGGTGAAACTAAAATGCTTTCAGTCTAATCAAAAAGCCCATTCCCAAAGACCTGATGTTTAAACATCTGGTCAGATTTTGCAAAGTGAGTCAAGCATAAAACTTTTCGACACCTCATACATGTGCACACATTTTTTTATGGATTATACGCATTTGTGGTGCAATGGATATCAGCTTGAAATGAGAAATGTGAGAGCCAACTCTGAATTCCAGTTGAAATTGTTGCATTCACTTATCCATGCAAGTACCCTTGGGAAAGGGAGGAATCCATCTCTTCTCTCTCCAGCTATTAGTTGAATAGCCTTGGTTGCCAATCAGTCTACTGCAGAAAGAAATGGCAACCTACTGCTGGAAAATCTTCTTCCTAATCAGTCATAGATTGAAAGAGACATGATCACAGAAGCATGTATAGCACTTAACAAAATGACATTAAAATTAAATGGGATATGTGCACACATGCATGCAGGGTGTGTTTAAAGTTACTCCACATGACCTACAAAATCTGACTAATATCAATTTATTTTCTAAAGGACTTCTTTTTTTTTTGCTGTCGACTTAATACAAGCCACAAGAGCCACTCACGGTAATTGGCTACTGAATAAGATGGTTATAAAATATAAGAGAAGAAAGTAAATGCAGATTATGAGGATATGTAGGAAACATAACTTGAAGAGGTTAAGACTGTAGTGATTGGGGAAGCATCCCCTCAGGAGTGTTCCACAAAGTAACTGTTGTTGAGAAGCTGAATAGAATTTTCTTCTTACCAATACAAAGAGTCATTTGACACTGCATATGTGGTATGGTGGTTTCTAACCGTAAACATCTAAACTAGGGAAACTAAGAAATTTAACATGTCTGAATATTTGTTCTAGAGTAGCATTAGGTGTGCAACATTTCGTGTTGGGGGTGGGGGGAATGAGCTGTAGGGTTGAAAAGAATTCATCACCCACAAGGCTACATATATGCATTTGAATTCTGTCAAAGCTAGAATGTGAGTATTGGGCAGCACCAATCTAGATATGGCATCAACACTACATTTTTGGCTTGATCTTTTTCTTGTAAATATAGAGTGTGGCAGGAGGAGTCCAATACTTTCTGGAGTGGTACTAGGAACCAACCATTCTTCCAACATCGCACAACAAAATTTTGCATTTAATCTGAAATTAAGCTGGTCAGGTCAAAAATGTTACAGCACACATGGTGTTAATCAAAATTTTTATTAATTTGAGCTGTACATGCAAACAGAATATACTATTAATTTTTGCCACAACCTTTCATGAGCAGTACATTATGCATGTTTATATGACCAAAGGAACAACTTCAAAGGACACAGTAGAAACTAGATGCTAATGGAAGTAATTTTTTTTTCATGGTCATGTTCCCAAAACCTTTAGGTAGCATTATCTCGGACATACATTTTTTGAAAATATAAAACCTGAAAAGTATACTTACTATGGTGCTTTGGTGTTGAATAATGACAAGCTTGTTTTACAGTTGTTACATAATGACAAATGTGGTACCCCCATCCAAAACCATGTTTTATTAATAGCAGATTAAATTGAAAATTATTGGCCATTTTATAGCAAAGAATTCAAGCACTAGAAATTAGATAATACAGAATCATCCTAAGCATCTTCTATACAAACTGCATCACAAATGATGCAGTGCACGTCACCAACAGATAAGAAACAGGTCTGTTAAAAAGCCTTGTGACCACCACCATGAAGAGGATATTGAAATAGTATGGCCAAATTCTAAAGGAGCAACAATGGCAACAGAAGAGGCAGGCAGAGGTAAAAATGATGGGCTGTCAATGTCAGTGGACTGAAAGAACATTTGCAGTAACTCAAACATAGGACTGCAATGGAGACATGTGGAAGAAGACAGTCCTGTGTTTAGCATTTCTACAACCACAACCATGTTTTTTTTTTTTACATGTAACAACAACTGTGTCAAAATACGTTTCTTGTATTCTGCATGTAATTCTTAATATTGAAGTCATTTAATATTAAACTTGTATTATTCTACAATATGTGATCAATAGTCAACTTCAGCCTGTTTCTTACTTTACCATGCTTTTTATAACGCTTCTACTTAACACAAGTAAATAGATACTATTTACCAATTCACTACACCTCCTTGAACTAAAGAGGTTTAATGCCTTTGGTTATTATCAAACTTCTTCTATAACCTCCTCTCCCCCTTGAGGATTATCTCCTGTGTTTTTAATGGAGATCTTGGTTTCATTTCATCTCCTTCCATGTCTAAGTCACTCCTGCTGTCATCTATAGGCTAGTCTTTTATTGAATTATCCTAATTTGAAGAACTCTTCTTTTCTGTTAAGATCTTCTTCCATCACAACATACCTATTGAGCGCATTGTACCAATTAACAAAGACCTTAAAAAGAAAATAATTATAAGCACAGTTTAGAGTTACTATTACTTCTACACGATACAATTTAGACCATAAACACTAAATATATACTAACAGACCCTTGAAAATGGTTAATGAAATGTCTCAAAATACTTTGACCAATAATCACTAAATAGTTTCTACACTCTCTTAGTCCTGATAAAAATAATTGTAAAACCATTAGATAAACCTCTGAAATGAGGTAGTAATTACATTATTTACATGGCTCGGACACATGACCCAGTGGATATAAGTGTCGGTTAGTTCCAGTGACTTGACCCAAAGCACTGCGAGTTCAGTACCAGACTACAGCAATGGTAAACAAATAACTTAGTTGAAATAAAGGGAGATAACTACATGGTATGCGGAAGTGGCATCACACATGGAACGAGAATTATACATCTCAGTGATCAAAAAAAAGTTCAGTTTGAAATTCTTAGTACCTAAAAAAGGCTAGAGCGAAACATGGCAATAAAGATGAGGACAACAGTCCATGCAATGTAAATAATGAGAATAAACACCTTATAAAGTTTTTAATAGGAGGTCTGATAAAAAATATTAGGACTAGTACTATAAAGAGTAAAAGTACATCATCATTTTGGCATTTAATTTCCTTCAAAGTAGTTTTCTTCTAAAAACATACACATTATCTAGTGATGCTTTCATTGAGGGAAGCATTCATGGAACTCCTTTTTTAGGGGACAGTAAGCAGCTCCCCGTCACATTCTCTTGGCATTCCTCAACAATTTGAAATCTTGTTTCTTTCAAGCAGGATTAGATTTCTAAAGAGGAAAAATTTTAACTTTCAAAATTTAAATTAAAATTAAAAATTTTAATTTTTTCGACTTTTTGAAGAGAAAAAAGTTGCAAGGGGCAGGATCTGGAGAATATGGAGGTTGTCAAACCTGGAGAATTACCAAAACCTTCTGCACAAGCCATGGTCACTGTTAAAACCACTGTGGTGTGGTGAGGCAACCACAGTCAGTCACTTTACTTCAAAGTATCTAACACCTCAATCTGGGTATAAGACAACAACAATGCTAACTAAGTGCACAACAAAAAGACATTTTTATAAACAAATAAGTGATTTATTAAGGATTAAAACTTTAGTATTTTCCTTCAAATAAGGTTTATGAAAAGGTATTATGTAAAAAATGAACAGTTTCTTGGTTTTAATTATTTTTAATAAAAGAAAATTTATTTTTTAATAAAGTAAATTGACATAAAAAAAATTTAATAAAGCACACTTGTTTTTAATTATCTTTTAATAAAGTAAATTGAAAAATGCAAAGCAAAAAAAAAATGGTTTATATTTTACAGCGCTGACTTAGTGGTGTTAAGTTATCCTTTTCCCACCTCATGCTACCCTCTACTTTTATAAGAACCAGATCAGGCTGAAAATGAAGTACTGTTACCATATTTGGGTGGGAGCTGCATGGTCCTCACTTTCTGTCTTGATAGAATTCAAAACCATCAAGTCCTCTTTGAAGAAGAATTGTTTTTCAACCTTTAATCTCTCTCTCTTACAGGTGGGTCTGTGAGAGAATCTCATCACTCTATCACTACTTCCACGCTTGGATGAACTATATTCCTTGGTTTCACTAGGTCTAACCTTCATGGCTAGCACCCGCCATGCCACTTACATAGAAGCAAACCACCCACATTCCTCTCATATTCAGTCAGCAAGAAGTAAGTTCCTCTCAAACAGCTTTTTCCCATGAACTACTGCTCTGCGGAACAGACTGGCAAGAAGATGCTTCACTCAATCACTACAACCTTAACCTGTGCAAAGTCAAGAGTTAATCAGTCCTGGGTATGATGGTAAAATGCATCCGGCAGCAAGGCCTCTGGTTAGGAGGTTGTGAGGAGCATGGAACCACCTCTTAATTGCTGTTGTTCCCAGGTCCAGCCTGACCCGGAGTGGTAGCACCTGTTAGGGTCCCAGCTATGGGCAAATAGTTAACCCCCAAACTGGGATCAAAACACTATGAAAGAATAAAACTAAACTTTGAGAGAAATATATATAAATGAAAATAAATTTTCAGAGAAAAATATACATTTTTGAAGGAAAAAATGATTACCATAACACTTTTGAAGGAAAATAATTTATAGCAATATATTTTTTATATAAAACTAGAAGACATCTTCAGTTTTCTAAAATGAAAAAAATATTTTTAAATTTTCATCAAAATCTGACTAAATCAACCTTCTCACTATAACCAAACATTAAAAAAAAAATACCTTAAAACCCCACCTTTATGGCATTAAATAATCTACAGAGGTTGATATGCCATTAAACAAAACTCAAGAGTTAACCGTTATGTTTCCCTCCTATCTATATAAGCTACCTCTTAACGTAACCCCCTAACCTAAAGTAGCCCCCAGGCCTTATACAGGATAAACCTTACTGTAAAAATTTTTTTTTAAATTAAATAATAGAGTTAACTGATATCTTCCACTTCTACCCCTTAACATAACCCTCTAACCTCAAGTGGAACCCAGATGTTGTACAGGGTAAACCTTACTGTCAAAAAAAATATTCAAGTTTAGTTCAAAATTCCCTGAAGCCTACTTGGATCAATAGTCATCTGAAAAAAGTTGTAGAGTCCAACAGTTGAAATGTTGCAATAACAAAGATGAAGACATTAGTCCACCTGTAAATAATAGGAACTAATTTCAAATGTGTGGGTTTTTGCCTGTTTTCAGATAGACACAATTTTTAATATTAAAGTATAGAATCTTTTGAATATTATAAAATGCAAACTCAAGAATCTAATTAATTTTTGTATTAATTCATCAGGTTATAGATTTTAAATGAACTTGTCTATCTCCCACAGACTGCACTTGAGAAATCATTTTTCAGAAGAACAGGAGTCTAGCATGTAAACACTTCTTTCAATTAGTATTTATCTAACAATGTAACCTCTCTGGTATAATGTGTTAAAGGTCTGTATGATGTTAGGGTGGCAGCTCAAGGCAGAGGTGTATTGTGCCTAAAGGAAGTACATGCTACAATAATAGATTTTGAATACAAAAGATTGAAAAAAGAGAGGAGCAAAGAAAATGAGTTGAGAGTAATGTAGAAATAAAAATAAGAATAACTGAGGCATGCACTAGAGGAAGAACTATTTTTTTTTTAAATTTCAGGAAAAAAAGAAAAAGAAAATAGTAGACAAATATAACAAAAAAAAAAAACTTTTCATGATTTTCTGAAAAGGGAATTCTGGTGCTCTCTGACACACAATGCAATGAACTAAACATAGAAATCAAGCCAATAGTGTACTGTGCTCTGCAAGGTACAGATCATGCACAAGCACCCTCTTTTGCAAGTAGAAATACTCACTTCCTCTGCTACTATTACGTAATTTAACTGCCTCTTCATAAAAATAATTCAATTAGAAATTTTTTTTTTAAATTCAGTTCTCATTTCTCTGACAGTTTATTTTTTTAAACTACAAGCAGCATTAAGTGAAATAATTTCTCTTTTCACAGTGCAGCTGTGAGCATCAAAACCAAAACAAATCCTGACAGATTTACCTCCACTTAAAAATTATTTCAACTGGAATTTGGATAAAGTTTCAGACGCTTTTCAAGCTTTCTGCATTGGCTACACTTTCTGAAAATAGTTTTTTTTTTTCAATTGGAGTAGATAGACTAAACTATCGCCCGGTTCACACTCCACCCACATCTATTGAACAGGTGAAGAGGCTCATCCCTTGTTCAGGATGTGGTTTCCGGCTTACTCTTTTCCAATCTTTTCACTGTTCTCTTTTTATTTTTCAATTGGAGTAGATAGACTAAACTATCGCCTGGTTCACACTCCACCCACGTCTATTGAACAGGTGAAGAGGCTCATCCCTTGTTCCTTGTTTAGGATGTGGTTTCCGGCTTTCTCTTTTCCAATCTTTTCATTCCTATGTAGCTCCCTCCACTTCAGTGGCGTTACCACCTTGCTTGGGGGTGATATGATTAAAAAAAAAAAAAGCTGTTATTCAAGATAAATATCTAATTTAAAATGCCAATTAAAAAATTCATTTGAAACATTTAATATTTAAAGAAAGAGCTGTCACAACACACCAATTTGGAAGCTCTGGTGTAAGCAATACAGATCTTTTTTAATATTAAACAGCTATGAATATTATAGAAGTAACATAAGTCTATGCAACAAATTTAACTGGAATTCGAACTCTGCTCTCTGATTTCTCATTCCAAATCATACATCCACTGAACTACACACACATCCAAACCTACACAAATTAAAATCTGATGTCCAAATACACCTTACAAGTACTGCTGGTACCATATAACCCAGTAATATCTCCTATATACATAGTCCACAGCGGGCTCACACAATAAAGCCAAGTGGACATTTATAACTTTTGAACCACCTAATTGGTTTGAGATGTAGTGGTTATTGGCTCAGAGTGAGAAATTGGAGAGCCAAGTTTGAATTCCAGTTGAATTCATTGCATTCACTTATATGCAAATACCCTTGGGAAAGGTATTAATCTGTAGCTTCTCCCACCAGCTATAGGTTAAATAGCAGGACAGATTTGGTTCTATAGCCTTAGTTGGCAACCAGCCTGCAACAGAAAGTAATGGCAATCTACTGCGAGAAAATCTTCTGCCCAGTCAGTTATGTCTCCAAAGAGACATGATCACCCAAGCGTTTATCATGTATGACACTTAACTGACCAAACTGGTTTTCAGCTCAATTATAGAAATGCATTAATGTCATTTGCACTAAAGATTAAAAACAAACTTTTCACAAGAAAAAAATCCATTTCTTCTTATTCACCGGAAGGGGAACAACCCCCACTAACTTACCCTCACTTAGAAATTATTCTACATTAATTTCTTAAACAGTGTCAAAATGGTAAGAAAAAAGTGTCCACTAGCCATTTACGCAAATTGATCAAACTTGAGAAGTAAATTAACATTAGAATTAATTCAATTAAGTGCCATACGTGATACACGCTTTGTGCGATCACATTTTGAAAGAGACATGACTGGGCAAAATTTATAGGTTGCCATTGCTTCCTGCGGTAGACTGGTTACCAGCTAAGGCTACAGAACCCAATCTGTCCTATTATTTAACCCATAACTGGAGGGAAGAGATGGATTAATACCTTTCCCAAGGGTATTTATACATAAGTGAATGCAAGGAATTCAACAGGAATTCAAACTCGGCCTCTCGTTTTGTCATTCCGAGTCAATTACACTGTAGTAAAACTGGTGATATTTGTAGGTTAGTCATTTAGAAGAAAAAGGTGACTTCAGCAATACAAATAAACAAACTCATGTAAATAATCCATTTGTGTAAAATGGCAATCCTACCACTCTTGGGGTTTTGATTCCAATATTATATGTTCTAATATTCAGTTAAGTGCCATATGTGAAACACGCTCGAAAGAGACATGACTGACTGGGCAGAAGATTATCCCGCAGCAGGTTGCCATTGCTTTTTGTGATAAACTGGTTGCCAGCCAAGGCTATAGAACCCAATCTGTCCTTTTATTTAACCCATAACTGGAAAGAAGAGATGGATTAATACCTTTCCCAAGGGTATTTGTGAGCAAGTGAATGCAATGAATTCAACTGGAATTCGAACTCAGCTCCCCGATTTCTCGTTCCGAGCTGATAGCCACTGCACCACAACGCACATCTAATATTATACCTGAATAAACATGCTAATAAGTTAAATGGATGTGTGTTGCAGTGCAATGGATGTCAGTTCGGAACAAGACATTGCAGAGCCGAGTTTGAGTTCCAGTTGAATTCATTGCATTTACTTTTATACAAATAACCTTGTGAAAGGTATTAATCCATCGCATCTCTTTCCAACTATAGGTTAAATAGCAAAACAGATCGGGTTCTGAAACCTTAGTTGGTAAACAGTCTACCACAGAAAGTAATGGCAATCTACTGTGGGAAAATCTTCTGCCCAGTCAGTCATGTCTCTAAAGAGACATGATCGCCCAAGTGTTTATCATGTATGACACTTACCTGACTGAATAAATTAAACATTTTATTGGAATATCAAATGATATCATAACATAAAAAATAATAATTAAATAGGAAACTGCTCTTCTTTGGCAGACATTTGTATTGAATTCACAAGTGTTTCAAAATGTTTCACCTGCGCAGGTGTACACTGACTGAAATAATCTAATTAAAGATTAACAATTTTCTCACTTCAAGCATTTGAGTAATTTATTGTGGGTGTTAAAGGTGACTTAAATAGACCTTTTTTTTTCTTTTTTTAAATGTAATTTAGATAATATAAGCAGGCAAAAAAACAGGAGCCAAATGATCCATGAAGCCTATTTAACAAACTAACTTGCCAACCAACTCATGGTTGACAGTTTTTATTAACGTTGCCAACAAGGACTTAAGTTTATTCACTGTGATACTTTTATTGTGAAAACAATGTTAAGACTCGAGTGGAGGCTATAAATCAACTCTCAATTTTTTTTTTTATGGACTAAGTTGGCCATTGAAGACAGATTTCGTAATTGACCTCTGGCAGTCAACATGTTAACAGTCATAAAATAACAATTAACAAATTGCAATGAGGACCAACAGAAACTGGATGAAAAAAAAAAAAAAAAAACTTTAGAAGAATTTAATAACAATGACAACACAAGATGTCATCTTGAAAATTTATAGATTTTTACTTGCAATATTTTTTTTTATATGCTATATTCTTTCCAGGGTATAAGTAATCACAGCTCTCCACAACTTCCTGTCTTTTTTTGCCAAGTAACTTTTTCCAACTTTACTCCTTGTTATTCAGATTTAGCCATCCATTTATTTAAAGTAACCTTGCTTTTCTTGCCCTCTATTTCTTGAGAGTGTTTAATTTTCCAGGCCTTCTTTCCTTACTAGGCATCCTATAAAATTTGGCTGTCTCTTTGTGATTGTCAGCAGCAGAGTGTAAATGAACATGGCAGCATAATAAATGTCAGCAATTTAAAAAAAAAAAAAATGATGTCTTATTTGAGTGATATCATCAATCTCACAACTGAGTGTGGTGGTAGGGTCACTGCACAGCTGAGCATCTAACCAGTTCCCTCAACATTTCTCAGTTGAAAGCTGGAGAGGTATTCATTCCTGTATATCATGTCTTGGGCAAGTAAACTTGGCAGAAGGGGAGCATCCCTCTCAAAGTCAACCACAGCAGATGTTCTCAAACTTGAATGCTCACCTAGGTCATCAACCGGTACATGTTGATTTCATTTGGCAAAAACCTCTAATCTGGTCATTACCTTCAGTTTATGAAACCCTCTGCCTAGTGATGACACTGGCAACATACATAGTTATGAAGTCCACTAAACTGCCATTAACTTCACAAAAGTTTCATCTGACCTTTGGCATCTTAACACTGATGAATGTCTAGCCACCCTCCTCACCAGAAAAGCCTCATTGGGGAACCGGTTTAGTTGCCAATAACTCAACCATGAGACAGTTGATAGAGTGATTGATATTTTTCAGCTTACCAACGTGCAGCAGGTTATTTAAACTCAAAAATATTTTTAGGCTTGAAGAATATTTTTAAGAATAATAGACAACTGAAGTTCCTGGGACACGCAATGAGGAAGGAGAGTCTGAAGAACCTGATAGGTCAGATAGAAGGAAGGAGAGACAGAGGAAGGCAGCGGATAACATATTTGCAGGGTCTGATCAGGTGGATGACAGAACGGAGATTGCCAGGAGCAACAGGAGCAAACATACTAAGAGCCACAAGGGATAGAGAGACATGGAGAACCATGATCGCCTACATCCTGAAGGGACAGGGCACATAGAAGAAGAATAATAATTTACTGATAATTAATGATTAACCCATAGCTGATGAGAGGAGAAGAGGCAGCTTCATACCATTCCCAAGAGTATTTGCACATAAGTAAATATAATTAACATGACTGGATTTGAACTCAACTCTTTTTTTATTTTTCCAATTTTGATCTTTCATCCATCACACCACCTGCACATCCAAGGTTACAGCACCTGGGATTCCCAAGCAATCACCTATCTAGGTACTGGCCAGGTTCGACACTGCTTAACGTCAGTAATTGTTTAAATGTGATATAGCTGTAAGCCAGTAGCTACATAGTCAGTTAAGTGTCATCCATGAAACACACTTGGGCGATCATGTCTCGAAAGAGACATGACTGACAGGGCAGAAGATTATCCTGCAGTAGGTTGCCATTGCTTTCTGCGTTAGACTGGTTGCCAGCAAAGGCTATAGAACCCAATCTGTCCTGTTATTTAACCAATAACTGGAAGGAAGAAATGGATTAATACCTTTCCCAAGGATATTTGCGTGTAAATGAATGCAAAGAATTCAACTGGAATTCGAACTCAGCTCCCCGATTTCTCGTTCCGAGTCAATATCCACTGCACCACAACGTACATCCGCCATATAGTAACAGTGGCATTTGCAGAGTGATCTGACAAATTTCAATGACAAGCCCTAGCAAAATGCCTTTATGAACAAAACAGTACCAATAAAGTTACAGGCTTCTAAAGAGAAGGGATGTAAGTTCAAATCTCTCCAAAGGCTTTTTTATTCTTAAATCAGGCATTTATTTAACAGTCATAGCCAAGAGTTTCAATAAAAAAGCAAGAGAGATAAAATGAAAATACATAAAAATATTAACAACACTTCATTACAGGAATTCATAGACAATATTACAGAAGGCTAACTGATTTACTCATAAAAACAGGGAAATTTAATAGATTTTCATTCATGAGACATTTCCTGAATCACAAGGTTTGTTTGAATCTAAAACTTAATTTTAAAAGGAGGGTTCTACTTATGATATACATAAAGTGTCAAATAAAGTGTCAAATAGATCCACAATTTTTAAAAAGTAATCTGTACTTTAATATTATTCACAAATGACAAGTTTTAAACTATGCCTATGTGACAGAAAAAAAAGTCGTATCAAAATGGATGCTACTGTTATATATCGACAAACAACAAACACGCATATATAAAAATATAAAGTTATATTTTTATTAATGACGATGAACCGTGTAGAATAGGGAACAGAGAATTGAGAGAGCGCGCTTCTAATGGGTTGACGGGAGTGTAGTCTTATCTGTTGTGTCTCTCTTCACCGGCCGATCTTTGTTGCTCCTCTACTGGCGAATCCGTGTGCCGAGGTCTTTATATAATCTTCCAGAACCGGGACTTTTTCTTCCGGTTTTGCCTCACCCACGCACGCCCACGTAATTCTCAGAGACACCTGTTCTGTTTGCCTCTGTAGTTATTTCCGCTGCTGCCGGAAATAAGGTCAAACGACATCCGTTCCTTTCAACGATCGGAAACACCCTCGCTTGCATCAGCCTTCCTCGGGTGGGGCCAGATTGTTATATTACACTACTTGTCTGACCCATAATTATAATGGATGGTGAAAAAACAGGGATTTGTGGATAGAAAATAGCAATATGAGGGATGAACAAAGCACAGAGAAAGAGGAAGAACAAAGTAAAGTAAAAAGTGTCTGAGAAAGGCAGAGAAAGAAATTTGTTTTGTCCCCTAAAACCATCGCTACATCATTGATAACTACATCAGACTAATGTTATCCTTTTTCCCCAATTTTGGAAATTCCTCAGATTGATAAAATATTTTTTTATAAAAAATTTGTTTTAAATAAGGAATAGAGAAAGACATTTTTTTTTATTTATTTATTTTTTTGTTAATATTACACTATATTCAATTTGCTGGTATTATGGATACATTTTGGCATCTTGACTTCAGTCACTTTCACACCAATGTGACATGGCTTCCCTTTGTCTTTTCTAGAAAATTTTCATTGCTACTGCTTTGACAAGCTTTTTCCTCCCTGGTGCCTCAACCACATGAATCGTGCTACTAGATTGTCATTTGGGTCCCACACCTATTACCATTAAAATAGTTAAATATAATCACCACTTCTACCCCAACAGTTTCTTTTCTTGTATTTCCCACTCGTGGAACTTCCTTCTATTGACTTGCTTCCCTGATAGCTACAATCTCCAATCTTTTTTGGGTGCAATGATTTAACAAAAAAAAAAAAAAAAAATAACAAACAAGAAAAAGAAAGTCTCAAGCAGTATACCAAAATAACTTCAATCTGGCATGTGTTTACATGGTATATCACACACTAAAAGTCTGCTTTCTTCTACCGAGCGCCCATAGCTCAGAGGTAGAATCGCCAACTGATGTCAATTCGGTTGAGTTTCAGTCCTAGCTAAAAGTAATCGGATGTCTAACCGTACTGATGAGCTGTGATACAGTGAAACAGATCTGTCTACGGATGACTGTGTGCGTGTTCTGTGTATCCAATTTTTTCATTAACTTTTTAAAATTTTCAAGTTGTTTTACATAATTGGTAAATTCTTAAAAATAGATGTAGCAACATTGAAAAGTAGTCAAGAGAAAAATAAAATCAATAGGAACCTTAGTAACTACTGATTATATAAAACTAATTTTGAAATTTAAAATAAATAAAAATATATATTATCCTACATCTATGGCATGACTTGGAGTTTCATGCATTATTCAATCATCAGGTACATATTTGAAACTTTGTGATAATGTTTAGTACCAAGATTTTCTTTTTTTCAGTGGTTTTACTGATAAAATGTATTTTGACAATCAGGTTTTTTATTGTAAAGTGCTCAATATTGGGGTATAGATAGAGTGTTGATAAGTACAAAGAGTTTGTTTCTTTAACTGAGTAGATTCATGCTGACTTTGAAGTTTTGTCAGGACACCGTTATAACGTTCTTACTCATCAAACAGCAAATAGCCCTGACGAGTGAGAACACCATAATGGTGTCCTTACGGAACTTCAGAGTCAGCATAAATCTTTTCAATTAAAGAGACAAACATTTCGTACTTATATATAATTTTCCTCATTAATTTGATCAAATTGTAAATTTATCCCCCCCATCACAGAACCAAAACAAACCAACCTTTTAGCTTTTTGTTTTGAATTAAGCCCCCTTTGATCATAATTAGAAAAAATTGTTCCAGTTTATTAATAATTTAAAAAAAAAAATAATTTCATGGCTTTCCTGTTTTCATTTTTTCTTTCCTCACTGAAATCAAACAATATCTCTGATATGTCTTTTCCATCTTTCCTTGTGATCAAAATGGAACAGTCCATTATTTATGTGGTATTATTAGATCATTTCTTAATTTCTTTTCTTTCATTTTCCCACTGAAACAAAGTAGCTACTCTATGTTTTTTTTGTCTTTTCATGCAATCAAAACCGAATAATCCATTATTTATCGAATATAAGCAGGGCATAAACTATGTGCTAACTAAGAAACAGACAAACAAAATTATAAGATATTGTTCTAAGTCGATCCATAAACTTCTTAATAATTGGGTTTTCATTTGATGTTATATTACATTGGTACACAACAGAATTTGTTACACACCTATTTTCCAGTGGGCAATCATTAGGATTTCAAAAATTACATACATTTGTATTATTGTTATTTTCATTATTTGGATAGTTATTGTTATTTTGGTTTACATGCTGATTTAAGATTTTATTATTATGAGTTTTAATAATTTTTTTCCAGATTAATGATGAATTTCTATTATACTACTTTTAACTTGTTAACTACTCAACTGAAATCAATCTTTCTACAATTTCACACATCTTTGGAACACGAATTAATGTAATCCGCAGTTCAGTCTGTTAAGTGCAATACATGATACACACTCGAAAGAGACATGACTGAATGGGTAGAAGATTTTCCTGCAGTAGGTTGTCATTACTTTCTGCAGTAGACTGGTTGCCATCAAGGCTATAGAATCCAATCTATTTAACCCATAGCTGGAGCGAGAAGCAGCGAATTATTACCTTTCACAATGGTATTTGCGCATGAGGGAATGCAACGAATTTGACTGGAATTTGAACTCGGCTCTCTGATTTCTCATTCCAAGCCAATATCCACTGCACCACAACACACATCTGCAGTTATCTTGCAAATGTAAGTTTTATCTAAGCTCTTACAGCAGTCTAAATCTTCATATACAACATATGTTGTTCTTATACTAAAATTATCTGTAATGAAGTACTATGATACCAATTACTTGGCTCAATAGCCACATTGAGGGAACAGTCAAATTTGCATAGTTCTGGGTTTGCAGAGTCTTCTATAGACTGGATATAGGAACTGAGTTTATCTGTGTATCCCACAAGAAGATTTGCATTATTGGTATAGTAACTTTTACCAGTAATTCTCTTTAAATATTTACAAACCTATTAAGAATTCCATTCTTTTGCTTATGTTCTCATGTGACTTAAGCATGTGTGTGTGTGTATATATATATATATATATATATATATTATAGGCCAACATTAGGATATGTTTATTTGTGAGCAATTTGATCGCATTTCATGTTTCTATCCTCATGTATAAACTGATATCATTTCATTGGCTTCATTCATATTTTAAAAATCATTCTAAGCTGTTAAAATCTTTATAAGAACATTAGTAACAATCTTTAGAATTAACAAGATGCATAGCAAAAAAAAAAAAAAATCATTTTTATTGCTGTCTCTACTACACATGTACACCTCCAGATTGCACATGACACAACTGGGAAAAATTAAGACAATTCTAATGTTACATTTCATGTCTGGAGAATATATACAGTGGAACCTGTCGTATATGACCACCCCTACTGCCATCAAAAACTGGTTGCATTTGATAGGTGGTCACTCACTAAAGGCTCATAGTCATGACCTATTTACGCCAGAAACAAACGTATATTCCACTCATCAAAATGAGAACATAAGAAAATGACCTAACTTTAAAGAAATTTATTCAGCATAATTCATTTTAAAATCTTAAAAAACATATTTACAATGGTCAACAAGAGACCAAAATATTTATTAAGTGGGCTTAAAAAAAGTATACGGTTTCAGTTTTTTTTAAAAGTGAGTGATAACAAAAGAGAATCTTTGATAATACATGGGAAAAAAAAACTGACAGCGATTATGGGTGGGGGTAGAGAAACAGAGAGATAGAGGAAGATATACCCAGATAGAAATAGAGTAGATAGATACACAAAAAAATAAAGGAACAAAAGAGATATACATTTGAGAAAAGGACATAACTGTGATTTTCCCTGAATTTATCCAAGTCAGTACAGAGACTGTGATAAATCCCTTGAACATGTCTAATACAATAGATGTTGTACAAAACAGCTTTGACCTTGAGGTGAACTCAGGCAATGGACATTTTAACAAGAAATAACAGGTTGATACAACACTGCAATAACAAAACAATAAGGAAGTGTTCCTGGCTTAGATCAAAGCAAAATGAAATAGATTATTCATTTAGTTTCTCCTAATTTAGAAGTTGGCAGTGTACAACCAAAATGGATTTTTTTTTTTTTCAGTGATTTTTACTCATGTTAGTCTCTGGTGCTCACTAAAGGCCAATTAACATTAGCAAATTGTCCATGCATAGAAAAACGGTAGTTAGCAACAGGTGGTCACTGATGAAGAGGTTTGCATAAGGCAAATTCCACTGTAATTTATACTTATTACACTACATTTTATGGAAAATATTTTCAGATTAACAAAGATCTACATCTTACCACATTTTAGTATTTTTACAAGAGACTATGTCACTTTTTTTTATAACTATTTGGGAATGATCATTAAAGTGGAGTGAAAAAAAAAAGCAAAATTCTGAAATCTTATTCCAAATAGTAATAAAAAGTTGATTCTTTACTTAGAAGTAACAAATCCAAAATATTATCAAAATTAATATATTGGGCTACCAAAATTAGTTTGAAAATTGGCATCTTATCTTAAATATGCAATTTTCAAACTTTTCTATTTTTTTAATTTGATAGTGTTTGTGATCTAATAATGATACAAGTGCTTACTGATTATAGCTGTCGATAATCATAATCTGTACTTATTTAAGTTAACAAAAAAAAATTTTTGTTTCAAATTTTGTCATTACTTGTCTAGAGAAATACATTGTTCTAATAAATCCATCCCGATTATTTTGTCCACACACTGAGGCACAAGCTTCAGTTACTGCCTTTACAATACAACAGTTTGGGTGTGACAAGGCAGTTCAAAAAATGGGAGAGTTCTACCCTTTTCCTGCAATTCCACAATTGTAAAATTCCTGGTTTAGAGGGGGAGTCACTATAAGATGATAAGCCTGCCCAAGAAATTAGAAGCCTCAAAATTGATAGTTGGTAATCTGAATTATCGAACTCCATTGTCTCATTCTTGTCCGGCTTTTACAATTCACCTGATGGCTAATTCTTGCACAAACACTTTCATATGTTTAACATTTGCTTCAGTGAAAATACAAGACTGGTAATGTTTTATCTTTTCATTTGTACCTTCTTTAATGACCTGCATTCATACTTATTATTACTATTGCAACATTGAATTTGTTAAGTTCAAATATCTAACAATACAATGGGGAATATCCATGGGTGTTTTGAAGTTGCAGGTAGCTTATTCAATCATTAACTTAAGAAATAAAATTTATCAAAAAATTCAAATAGGAAAACTTAAATTTACACAGATACTACTAACAAGGAATAATTTACTTGATAGGCAGCTCCTTTTGTGGACATTCAACATTTTTCTAGAACCTACTGACAGAGCAGTAAAGAAAGAAATTGAGACTAACTTTTCACATCAATTGTTATTTCAGATGACTAAAATGTACTGAGACACAGAAAGGAAACTACAAAACAGGCAAGGTAGCTGAAGAAAGTAACAAGAAAGGACTAAAAATAAACTTCAAGAAAACCGAATACATGGTCATCAGTAAAAAGGGCAGCCCAATATGCTAATACAGGTTGGGGATACTAGAATGAAGCAGGTACAAAAATTTAAATACCTGGGAAGTGTTATAACAGAAAGTGCGACACAGAGATTCGAAGGTGAATTGGCATGGCGAAGGAAACATTCCAGAAGTTGAGTAAGGTATTAAGAAACCGGACAATTTCACTAGAAACAAGGAAGAGAGTTCAGGATTGCTACGTGTTGTCTGTTCTTCAATATGGCTGTGAATGCTGGAAAATATCATCAAAGATGTAGAAAAAACTTGAAGCAACTGAAATGTGGTTCTACAGAAGGATGCTGCGAATATCATGGATCGAGCATGTGAGCAATGATGAGGTCTTAGAAATGATGGAAACAAAAAGGAAATTAATACTGAGCATCAGGAAGAGACAGCTGAAGTCCCTGAGACACGCAATGAGGAAGGAGGGCTTGGAGAACTTGATACTAACAGGCCAGATAAAGGGAGAAAGAGACAGGGGAAAGCAACGGATAACATGTTTGAAGGACCTAATCAGGTGGATGACGGAACGAGTGTTGCATGGTGTAACAGGAGAAGGCGTGCTCAGAGCCACCAGGGATAGGGAAACATGGAAAGCCATGATCACCTACGTCCTGAAGGGACAGGGCACATAAAAGAGGAAGATGTACGGATGCTTTACCTCAAATAATATTTGGATGAGGCAGCATGTGAAGTGAGTAGCCGTGATCAAATTCAAAATAAATAACAGAACTGTCCAACAAACAGAATTAACAAGTTTTGTAATAAAAAAAAAGGTAACAGGGCAAAATAAAATAATATCAAGCAAGCAAACAATTCACAAACTAAGAATTAGCATTGACACACAAAGGCAAATTGCAATGTCCAAGAATTTTATGCTATTGTTTTAGGCTAAGCATAGCAGTTTTGGAGGTTATTGCAGTATTTAAATAGTATAAGTATCCATTTCTTTAATGTCAAATTCACACTATTAGGGTAAATAAGTTCTGAGTAATTACGACCAAATTTTATAGAAGTGACTAGTACCAACAATATACTTTGAATGTAGGGATGTGTAGGGCATTCATTAAAATGTAATCTTGCATATTTTCTTCAGTGTTCATTATAGTTACTTGAGTATCATCTTTTTAAAGCAATATTACTGGCTCGACTGCAATCTGCAAGTTCAGTATGATCTTCTGGATTAAAATCATTATCGAAAATAAGAAATTTAGATTAATTTCTAGTAACGTGTGGTAGTTCCACAGTCAACAAGTTTTTGTTTCCTAGAAATAAATGTTCAATATCTGAAATATGTTCTGCATTTTTTGCGGACCAAGTTTCTTTTTTGTTTCTGCACTTGGTACTTTTATGCCCAAGTTTGCGACAAGCATGGCACATATTTTTGTTCAGTAGATTTTTTTTTTTGTTTATTTTTTTTATAATTGTTTCACCTCAAGCAAGGCATTACTGCCACTGGTGCACAAGGGATTATATAAGAGGAGAAAAAAGAAAAAGAGGAGTAGCACACAGTGGGTGTTGTAGAATGGGTAAGAGAAGAATGAAAACATTGATGTGAAGAGAGTTGCATGAGAGTAGAGCAGAAAGGGAGAACAAGATACAGGGGATATCAAGGAAAGGATGGGAGTCAAGGAAATAAGAGATGGCAATTGACATTGCATTTAAACTCTTGGAGATTGTAGCTTTCAGGAAAGCAAGTATACAAAGGAGTTCTACAAGCAGTAAGTGCTAGAAAAAAGCTGAGAGTAGAAGTTGAAAAAAGTTGGAATTATAGCATTTTGCATTCACTGGCTAATTCCAAAATTTACTTTGGAAATCAGGGCTCTTATGTCCAAGTTTAACACAAGCAAAACAGGTAATAAGATTAGTACATGGTTTTGGTCTTGGCATTCAGAGAGTCATTACATTATTTTCACTGCTATTCACTTGAATCATCTTTTCAGTTTCTTCAAAGCTTTACAATGCTACTTTGAATTCACTAAATGTTAGCTTCTCTTTCTGAGTAATAACAATTGTAAATGGCTTGAAATTGCACAGGAGGACTTTTAGGACCATAGCTATTAGCAAGCCATCACCAATTATCTCTCCTGAAGTTTTTAATAAAGTGGCTGCATTTTCTGCTCTAATAATATAATCAGTAATAGTTTTGGCACTTGCTTTGCATAGAAAGGTTAATTCAGTATACAAGGAAATTGTTTTAGGTTTTCCTTTTGATAAATAAATAGCACCCTCTCAAAATTTTCAACACTTTTCTCTCATCGTTCGAGGATTCTCTCATAAGAGACTTCAATCATCGAGAAATTGGATTAATTTGGCAAACACATTTCCATTCTTTTAACAATACTCTTCATCGTTGGGATGATCAAATAGTGCCAAGATTGTTTTATGCAAATTTTGGATTCGCATGTAACCTAAAAATTTTACCTCCCATAGATCATATTTTGATTCATCACTGTTAAAACAAAGTCTATTACTGAACTAATAACATGTAGAGTGAGTAGCCATGGTCAAATTAAAAATAAACAGAACAGAATTAACAAAGTTTGCAATAAAAAAAAATAAGTAACAGTGCAAAATAATGTCAAGCAAATAATATATGCAAGACAAAAAGTTAATGAATTGAGAATTGGCATTGACACACAAAAACAAGTTCGGACAAGCGAACATAGCATTCTGGCTTCTAGACAAGGCAGATCAGGACCGAGTCATGTCAAACTAGAATTTTATTGGCTAAGAAAAATAAAATAAAATCCCAACATGCATTCGTGTGCTGTAGCCTATAAAAGAGGAGGGTAAGTGTTTTGCAAGCATTCTGATAAGATTGAAATCAACACAACTGACACCAAATGCTTAGGATACCAATCAGAGAAATGATTTCAGAGAAAAATTCAATAAAATTCATAGGCCTACAAAAAAGAAAAAATAAACTTTATGGCACTTAGAGCCAATTGCAATGTACAAACAAATTCTCTGGACTCTAATAAAATTATCTGTCCAATGGCAATTAGTAAAATTACTGAAGTTTAAAAAAAACTTTTTAAAAGTAAATAAATAACGAAGCAAAAACAAAATTAAATAAAAGCAGATTGTATGTGATGATGTATAGAAAAACATTCCAGTTGGTCAATGTCTCAACTTTGGTAACTTGACATTGCTTAAGAGGAGGCATTACCTTTCAAATATGATGCCCAAATCTTCCCTACCCAGGTGGGTTGGCAAGAAGGAGGTCAAACAGATAGAGAAAGAAGGATAGTATATATTTGCTTGTTCATACAGAGTTTGAGTTTTGCTTAATGGCATATCAATCTCTGTGAGATATTTAATACCAAAAAGGTGGGGTTTTAAGGTATTTTCTTTTAATGTTCAGTTTTAGTGAAAAGGTTGATTCAGTTAGATTTTGATTAAAATTTTTTTTCATTATGTTTTATTTCTTTTTTATTTTAGTTTTGTATTCAGAAATGTACTTCTGGTAATAATTTTTTTCTTTAAAAAATGTATTGTTGGTAATATTTTTCCTTCAAAAATATATTTTTATGTATATATTTCTATAGAAGTCTGTTATACTTTTATAGTGTTTTGACCCCAGTTTGGGGTTAACTATTTGCCTATAGCTGGGACCCCTAACAGGTGCAACCACTCCAGTTAAGGGTGGAACTGGGAACACCAGCAATTAAGAGGTGGTTCGAAGCTCTCCACAACCTCCCATTGCTGCCAGATGCAATTTACCATCATACCCAGGACCTGTTCATATAGAGGCTGATCGACAAAGTTTCAAATTTTCCTTCAACTTAGATTTTTGAAATACAAGGTATTACTCTTTAAAAGATTACACATGATACCAAATTGATCAGTGAGAAAGTTTTTGCATTCAGATATGTGTATGCAGGCAAGTATTTTTAAATTAAAGACAATAACAGTAACAGCTTTAAATATAAAGTAGAAACTGGATAATGAAATTTGTGTTGAATGATCACACTTTTAGGTCTTTTCACATTAATGTCCCAAAACCTCATACATTGATTTCCTCAAGGATACACGGCCCAATGGATAAAAGCATTGGTTGACCCAAAAGAGTCGAGTGTTCAAGGGAGATAAGAGCATGGAATGAGAACAATATACCCCAGTGATCAAAATAAAAGGTTCAGTTCAAAATTCCAATCACCTGAAGAAGGCCAAAACATTATGAATATGGCAATAAAAATGAGGATAACAATCCTAACAATGTAAATAATTTTAATGATATCACTGATTTCAAAGTAACTTTTACTAAAACATAAGAGTCTGTCCAAGATTTGAATTTAGATCTGCTAATTACAAGATTGTTACCCCTTTTTTATAAAGAAAATAATTCGATGAAGTAAGGAAGAATCCTTAAAGCTTAGTAATAGTTATCATTTGTAAATTATGACATAAAAAATGAGATGGTATCAAGCAGAAGCTGCTAAAAGTTGTATTTAAGTGAATATCCCAGTAAAAATAATCGTGATTTTTTTTTAATTTTTGCATCCTTTAAAGTTAGTACAGTTTAAGAGACAAAATAGAAGGAAGAAGATTGTATTATGTCAACCATTTAACAACTTTGTATATATTTCCTCCATGCAGTTATAGTTTAGGGTCAGTGGAACTGGTCAATTTCTGGATACAAAAGTGTGTGGGTGGGGGACTTACTTTTAAAAGATCTTCATTTGCCTCCCTGAGAGTAAAACACTACGCCTCCTTGGCCTTACACTCTCGGCGGACCTCAAATGGAATGACTATATCGAACCCATTGCTAAACACGCCAAAATTATCCTGAAGAAAAAAATGAAAATTCAAAAATATATTGAAATTTCAACTTTTTCAATATGCTATCTGCAAGTGGTTAAGAGGCTCATCCCTTGTTCCCTGTTTAGGATGTGGTTTCTGGCTTTCTCTTTTCCAATCTTCTCACTTTGTTTTCTTTTTTTTTTTCAAATGGAGTAGATAGATCTATTTTGTTTTTATTTTTTTCAATTGGAGTAGATAGATCTATTTTGTTTTTATTTTTTTCAATTGGAGTAGATAGATCTATCTATCGCCTGGTTCACACTTCACCCACGTCTATTGAACAGGTTACAAGGCTCATCCCTTGTTCCCTGTTTAGGATGTGGTTTCTGGCTTTCTCTTTTCCAATCTTTTCACTATTACGTAGCCCCCTGCACATCAGTGGCGTTACCTCCTTGCTCGGGGTGATACGATTAAAAAAAAAAAAATGTCCACTGCTATGAAGGTCGGTTCTCTGTGCAAAGGGCCCGGAAATTTTTCCCATCTGAATTTATCCTGCACTTCTATAAATCTACAATTCGCCCGTGTATTGAATACTGCTGCCACATCTGGTCAGGTGCCCCTGCTACTCTCCTCGGGCTTCTTGACAAAATACAACGGAGAATCTGTAACGTGATCAATCGTCTTGGCAGACTGGCTGCAACCACTCTCTCACCGACTTGATGTGGCTTCCCTGTGCCTCTTCTACAAGTACTTTCACGGCCTCTGCTCCGATGAACTTAAGTCACAGGTGCCGCCTAGGTACAAATTTACACAAGATACTAGATTAGCAACTAGGTCCCACCCTTTGACAGTGAAATCGATAAAATGTAACCACAATTTCTACTCCAACAGCTTCTTTTCTTGCACTTCCCGCCTGTGGAATTCCCTTCCACATGTCTGCTTCCCCGACAGCTACAATCTCCAGGAGTTTAAGTGTAAGGTCAATAGACACCTCCTAACATGCTAACTTGCATCTATTCTCTCAAACACTCTCACCATCTAACCAACCCTCATTCTCGGTACCCTTACCCATCTATCACCCTCCTTCTGACATTTCATATATCTAACCATCCTTTCCCATCACTCCACCGACCCTATGTAACCCCCTGCACTACAGTGGCAGTGGAATGCCTTGCTCGGGGTGAAACGATTAAAAAAAAAAAAAAAACATTTGCCCTTATCTAGAAGAAAATTGGCACTGCTTCAAAAATCAGCTTTAAAAAATACAGAAAGTTAACAGGACTCAAACACTGACCTCTGATAGAAATACACAACTATCTCTGACACAATGCAGGTTTTCTTTACTGAAACTGACAAGAAAAATTTTACATCTCCATCTATGCTATACATTTTCAACAAATACAGAATTTAGGATATATATATATATATATAAAATTCTTAGAAATTGTTTTGTTTACATTTCAGAAACAAAAAAAAAGGCATGAACTTTTGAGAAAATCTTTTGATCAATTGGTTCGTCTTTCACATCTTAACCTTATGCAGGTTATTTAAAGCCAGAAAACATTTTTAGATTGGAAGAAATTTTTGGAAGGGAGAAAAGAATTTAGTGATACATATCTTACTAATTAACCCATATTTGTGGAAGAAGTGGATTCATACCTTTCACATACCGTTCATTTGCACATCCAACTAAAATTAGAACTCCGCTCTTTGATTAACAATTTCAAACCATTATTCACTACACCATCCACACATCCAAGCTTTCAGCACCTGGTATTCCTAATCAGTCACCCATCTAAGTATTGACCAGGCTTGATATTGCTCAAGTTCAGATCTAAATTAAAAAAATCTCTAAAAGAATCTAAATGAGAAGATGTGCTTTCTCTAAAAAGGGTAAATGATCTTTTCTGAGCCATGGCGCTTTCTGTGATTGAGTGGTCTAAAGCAGACAGCAACTTCACCTACAAAAGGTGGGTACAGGTTCAAACCTTGCATTAAGAGTACATTTTCTTTGTCCCTCTCAAATATGCAAGCTAGTAGACATAATTCACTGTTAAAACAAAAACAAAAAAAAAAACAGGGAATCTACTCAAACAATTATCCACAAAATAATTTTTGGAATAGTAGGAAATAATATTAAATGTTTGTTTCCTACACTTTTTTGAAAAGCAAGGACAGAATATACAGTTAAATAACAGTTTTGTGCATCTTTAACACACAAAAAAATAAAATGGTGGTAGATAAGATCCACATGTACGTCATTCCTTTTTTATGATAGGCAAGCGAGCAGCAGAGAGAAGCCAAAATGATTGATGAAGCCTAGTGAAAGGCTTTGGTTGAAAGCAGTGTATGTCATGAATGGTGAGCAAAGTTCAAGAATAGTGAATTTGTTTTGAAGATAAAACACACAATAGCAGACCACAAGAATTTGGAAGTGATGAATTGCAAGCTTTTTGGATGATTAAATCCATGATGGAACTGACTGAAAAACAAGATACTGATCACTCACCAGTTGAAAAACATTTTGGCAAATTATGGGAAAATCTCCAAGAGCAAAAAAATGGGTTCCACATGAATTATCAAAATAAAGTATGTCATCACTTGTGAGACATTTTTTGTCTTAAACAATTCATTTCAAGTAAGGCAATAATGTTCCTAAGAAGCAAAAAATTTCTGAGAGTGAACAAGAAAGAGAAGACTTTAGTGAGAAGAAAGGACAGTCCAACGACGGGATTCAAGAGGAGGAGGAGGAGGAGGACAGTCCAACGACGGGATTCAAGAGAAGGAGGAGGAGGACAGTCCAACGACGGGATTCAAGAGGAGGAGGAGGAGGACAGTCCAACGACGGGATTCAAGAGGAGGAGGAGGAGGAGGAGGACAGTCCAACGACGGGATTCAAGAGGGGGAGGAGGAGGACAGTCCAACGACGGAATTCAAGAGGAGGAGGAGGAGGAGGAGGAGGACAGTCCAACGACGGGATTCAAGTGGAGGAGGAAGACAGTCCAACGACGGGATTCAAGACGAGGAGGAGGACAGTCCAACGACGGGATTCAAGACGAGGAGGAGGACAGGGTTCCAAGCGGACAGGGTTTCCAAGATTCAAGACGGAGGAGGAGGACAGTCCAACGACGGGATTCAAGACGAGGAGGAGGACAGTCCAACGACGGGATTCAAGACGAGGAGGAGGACAGTCCAACGACGGGATTCAAGACGAGGAGGAGGAGGACAGTCCAACGACGGGACGGGATTCCAAGATTCAAGGAGGAGGAGGAGGACAGTCCAACGACGGGATTCAAGAGGAGGAGGAGGACCAGTCCAACGACGGGATTCAAGAGGAGGAGGAGGCCAGTCCAACGACGGGATTCAAGAGGAGGAGGCCAGTCCAACGACGGGATTCAAGAGGAGGAGGAGGAGGACAGTCCAACGACGGGATTCAAGAGGAGGAGGAGGAGGACAGTCCAACGACGGGATTCAAGAGGAGGAGGAGCAGGACAGTCCAACGACGGGATTCAAGAGGAGGAGGAGGACAGTCCAACGACGGGATTCAAGAGGAGGAGGAGGACAGTCCAACGACGGGATTCAAAAGGAGGAGGCCAGTCCAACGACGGGATTCAAGAGGAGGAGGCCAGTCCAACGACGGGATTCAAGAGGAGGAGGCCAGTCCAATGACGGGATTCAAGAGGAGGAGGAGGAGGACAGTCCAACGACAGGATTCAAGAGGAGGAGGACAGTCAGACACGATTCAAGAGGTGGAGGAGGACAGTCCAACGACGGGATTCAAGAGGAGGAGGAGGACAGTCCAACGACGGGATTCAAGAGGAGGAGGAGAAGGAGGACAGTCCAACGACGGGATTCAAGAGACGGCGGAGGAGGACAGTCCAACGACGGGATTCAAGAGGAGGACAGTCAAACGACGAGATTCAAGAGGAGGAGGAGGAGGACAGTCCAACGACGGGATTCAAGAGGAGGAGGACAGTCAAACGACGAGATTCAAGAGGAGGAGGACAGTCAAACGACGAGATTCAAGAGGAGGAGGACAGTCAAACGATGGGATTCAGAAAGATAGCAACTGATGTTGCATTTAAATGTTTGAAGTCACAGGGAAGCAAGAAACCAGTACTGAATCTAACAAATGAGAAAATTTAACTTTTAAAATTTAAGCTGTAAAATATATAAGCCAGAATGAGTTCCAGTGATGTAAGAAATCAGTTTGTACATCATGTTTCATTGACATATTTTTGTAAAGAGGGTTTTTGTCAAGAGTGAAATGTATTGCTTGTTTTTTTGTTTTTTTTAATATATATATTGCTGGTAATAATTTTTTTCAATGTATTGCTGGTAATATTTTTTTTCAAAAATTGCTAGTTTTTTTATTATAAAAATCTATTTTTATACTTTCATAATGTCTTATGAATAGTTCACTATTTGCCAATAGCTGAGACCCTAACAGGTACTACCCAAGTCAGGGTGGGCCTGGAAACAACAGCAATTAAGAGGTGGTTCAACAGTTCTCAAAACCACCAAATCAAAGGCCTTACCGCTGGTTGTAGTTTATCATCATACCCAGGACACCTCGCTGGGGAAGTTTTAGTCTTCTACAGAGGTGCAGTTGGCATATTCTGAAGCCCCAGCCAACATGGTGGGAGGCGAGCAGTGCAATAAACTGAACAATTAGAATAGAATTATAGTTACATCTAGCTATTTCAAGAGTGAAAGAAGAGACATTGTTGCCAATCAAATTGTACTTTCTTAAATCCATGTGATTGAGGTAGCAAACATTGATTTGTTTTTTTACAGCTTATCAACCTTTTGTGGGTTATTTCAAGCCAAAAAATATTTTTAGAGAGTTACATTTTAGGGAGATAATGATGCTTTACTGATACAAGGTCTAATAATTAACCCATAGAGGGAGAAAAGTGGATTCATACCTTTCCAAAGACTATTTGCTCATAACTAAATATAACGAACACAACTGGAATTGGTACTTGGCCACTGAATTCCTATTTTAAAGTTGTTTATCCATTAAACCATCTGCACATCAAAGCTTCTGCCATTCCCAAGCAGTCGGCCATCTAGGTACTGACCTGGCTCACCGTTAAATTTGTGGATTGCATCAGTATCGATGTTTTGGCATGATATGGCCATAAACAAGGTACCGAGAAGGAGAGCTCATTAGAACAAGTGCCATGAAAATATAGAAAAGACAGATGGAAGCTACGTCATGGCAGTGAGAAAGTGACTGAAGTTGAGATGCCAGGTCAGGGCTGATAACATTACAGGTCCTTCTTTGTATTTTGATGAGAATCTAAAAATTTATAACAGGGGCACAATTAACAGATGTGGCAGCAATAATAAAAATAAAAAAATTGTTACTGGAGAAGAAAAATGGATCCATTGCAATAATTCCAAACATCAAAAATAATAAATGGACACAGAACAGCCTGTAGCACAATAATAAAACCTAAGCTCTTTGTAAAACAAAAACTTTTCTTCATGCTGCATTTGGTAAGACATGAAAGACACTGTATTACAAATAACTAAAATAGTGTGCAAAACTGACACATTGAAGTATTACAATTATCTTTGAAACTTTTGATCCATTGCTAAAGATACTAGAAAAATAGTTCATTCCCTGCACTGCCACAGTAAGTACCAACTTTTGTTATCCTCTACAAGAGCCAGATCAAGCTGAAACTGGATTACTGTTACCATATATGACAAGAGCTACCTAGTTTTCACTTTCTCATCTTGACAGAATTCAAAAGTGTCTCCATGTCCTTGTGAGTGATGAATTATTTTCCACCCGTCAGCCCCCTTCCTCACAGATAAAATGCTGAAAGCCTCTCACTGCTCTATTGCTATTTCCATGAAAGGTGTTCAAACTACATTTTCTAGTTCCACTAGAGCTGCTTCTTCCTACAAATCACTGCTTTGTAGAAACAAATATCAAAAAGATGTTTCATCACAATCACTACAATCTCAACATTGAATACTGCTGCCATATATGGTCAGGCGCCCCTGCTGTTCACCTCAGTGTTCTCGACAGGCTCCAAAGGAGAATCAGTAATGTAATAGGTACCGACTTGGCAGCTCGACTACAGCCACTTCCCCACCGACGAGATGTGGCCTCCCTTTGTATGTTCTATAAATACTTTCATGGCTTCTGCTCCGACAAACTTAAGTCACTGGTGCCTCTGCAACAGGTGATTACTCATGCAACCAGATTGGCAATTGGGTCCCACCCATTCACAGTTAGATTAACCAAATGCAGATGACAATTCTACTCCTGCAGCTTCTTCTCTCGCACTTCCCGCCTGTGGAACTCGCTTCCATATTCTTGCTTTCCTGACGGCTACAACCTCCAGGAATTTAAATGCAATGTCAATACTCATCTATTAACCACTTGACTCTAGTTCTTTCACCACCCCGTATATCCTTTCCTTTCTCTCCACCTTTGCAACTGTCATCACACCTTTATTCCCATCCCTCTCTTGCTCCTTTCTAACTGGTTCGTCTTTCTCTTCACTCTCTCCTATCTAATCTTTTTACTCTTATGTAGCCCCCTGCACATCAGTGGCGTTACCACCTTGCTCAGGGTGATACGATTAAAAAAAAAAAAAAGTTCAAAGTCTAGGGATAACTGTCATCTTCCCCATATATTTCCATTAACTGTGCTTCTTACTTTGTAATTCTCTACACTGAGTAACACTTGTACAGAGTCAACAACATTGTAAAAAGAAAACAAAAACGTTCTACAACTGAAGAAAAAAGTTATTTGCAAAACAGAAAAGCAAGAAAGCAATGACAATGCTCATCCAAACATTTTATCTGTCATAGAAAAAGAAAAAAAAGAAAAATTAGCATTAAAAATGGAATAATCATATTTTTTTTTCTTTCTTTACTTTTTAATCAATGTAGCATTCTACATTTGGTGGAAAATGGAAAAAAGTTTTCATTTTTTTTTAATTTCTCTACCCACTTTATCGCATTGAAACCAGTGTTTTATCAAGATGAAATTAAAAAAAAGTTCCCAAAATATTAGCATAAGATCATAGAATGTCAAGGAAAATATTTTGGTTAATGAATCTATTAGTCATGATTAATTAACAATTGTAGTAGATTTTTTTTGTAACACACTGATGCATGATGAGATCCTCACAGTATTTAGTATTGCTGAAATTAACGCTAACATTTTTTGTCGAGATTTACAAACTCTACTCTCCCTACTGTGTTTATATTTACAATACTACTACTGCACATTATATTTTACCAGAAGGAAATATATATATAAAAACTTTAAGAAAAGATATGCAAAAAACCAGTATTGCATTTTTATTAGATAAGTATTTATTTTAATCATGAAATTATTTTTAAAATAGCAGGAGTAATTTGTATGTTAAATAATAAAAATTTTTATTTTTACAAAAATATTAATGAAAATTTATTGTACTAAACTATGTACCCTAATAAAACCAATTGCACTTCTTCCCAATATTTGGTCTCAGTCAGTTAATATAAGGCTATTTTAGAAGGTGTGATGGACAGACGTTCCTTTGAAGTATGATTTGGATGGATGTGCATTGTGGTGCATTGGATATCGACTCGGAACGAGAAATCGGGGAGCCGAGTTCAAATTCCAGGCAAATTCATTGAATTCACTTACGCGCAAATACCCTTGGGAAAGGTATTAATCCATCTATTCCTTCCAGTTATGGGTTAAATAACAGAACAGATTTAGTTCTATAGCCTTGGTTGGCAACCAGTCTACTGCAGAAAGCAATGGCAACCTACTGTAGGATAATCTTCTGCCCGGTCAGTCATGTCTCTTTCGAGACATGATCACCCAAGCGTGTATCACGTATGGCACTTAACTGACTGACTGATGGACAGACTAACAAATGTCAGACCATGTCATATATTCATATCAAACATTTAAGTTAATGGAAATTGTTTTCCCCTATTTCAGCAGAAAAGAAATAGAAAATATTTTTAAATTTATATATCTATATATATATATATATATATATATATATATATATATAAACTTAAAATGTTTTCTATTTATATATATAAAAGTGAAAATGTTTTATATATATATATATATATATATATATATATATATATATACACAAGTGAATAAGGAATGAAGAAAATATTAACAATGTTCAAAACAAATTTAAAACAGTGCTCAATATAGAAATATAGCTATAGCGTTTACTACCTGATGAGACATTGTCCTTTCAATGTCAAAAGAAAATGTACACTTTGTAGGAGTTTGTAATTTGTACATGTTCTAAATTATAATATATATAATATATATATAAGAAAGTGAAAGAACACAGATTAAAACCCACTGTTCAAGCATTTACTTTTTATAAAGACTGCTCTATACAGAGTAGAGCTTAATATTGTAATTTTGTTACAATAGTTTGTAGTGATACAATGTTTTTATAAACCATTGTAATAACAAAATTACAATATATACACACACACACACACACACACACACACCCCCACCCACCCACATACAAGATCTGATCAAAATGTATCAGGACTGGTGTTATAGTAACAGAGCTAAAGTACAAAGAGTGAAGACGCTTGGTACAGATTAACCTTGAACTTTGTCGCACATACACACTAAGTTATGATATTCTTGCTCACTACTGTTGTTTATAGCAGGGCTTGGAAGAGAAGTGTGCAGAGTGTGGTCATCTCACTACACAATAGAGGTTTTATCAGTGACCATGGCTTGCATAGCAGTTTTTGTTGAAGGACAACATTCCCCAGGTCCAACAGTCACCAAATTTCTCACCCTTTGCAACTTTTTCCTCTTCAAAATTCAAATCATACTTCAAAGGAACATGATTTCAAAATATCAAGAAAACCCAAGAGAATACCATGAGGCAGCTGTTGCCAATCCTAAAATAGTAGTTTAAGGAATGTTACCAGCAATAGGATGTCCGTTGTGGTGCAGTGGATATCGACTCAGAATGAAAAATCGGGGAGCCGAGTTCGAATTCCAGCTGAATCCATTGTATTCACTTACGCACAAATACCCTTGGGAAAGGTATTAATCCGTCTCTTCCCTCCAGTTATGGGTTAAATAGCAGGACAGTTTGGGTTCTATAGCCTTGGCTGACAACCAGTCTACCGCAGAAAGCAATGGCAACCTACTGCGGGATAATCTTCTGCCCAGTCAGTTATGTCTCGAAAGAGACATGATCGCCCAAGCGTGTTTCACGTATGGCACTTAACTGACTGACCAGCAATAGAAACAACACCGGATAAAAAGAGTGGCTTTAGAAGAGATCAACTTCAAAAGAGATTAAATGCCAAATTGATATGTGCTGTAGTTTTCTTTTTATAGCATCAGTCCTGATACTTTTAATCTGACCTTGTGTTTATTTATATTTATATATCACACATTTATATGGAGGGAAGTGTGTGTTGTATCAATACATTTTGCTATAAAATTCCAACCAGGACATTGAATGTCAGTCTTGTTTGTCAAGCATAAAAAGTAAAACTAAGCTGGTGTCAAATAACATGAAAAATGGGAAATGTACTTAAAAAAAAAAAATTCCACTGTTGCAAAGTAACAGATGAAGCAAATAAGCTCAACAATAACATCTACATCACATTGGTTATTATGGCAAAACAGACGGAAGAGAGCCAGTTTTTATTCTTAAATGAAGCAATATTAACTTTCGCTGCAGACAGAAGCTCAAAGTTACAGCCCAGTGCCTTCTGTAGATGAATATGGATATGAAGAACACTGAGTTAAGAGTACTATTTGAACCACCTGCAACCCATTATTAAAAATAGTAAATCCTTGGTTATGAAGTCATAAGCAGTGTAATGGAAAGAATATCTATTCATAAAAATAAAATATATATATATATATATATATATATATATTGTCATAGTTGTTACAAGGGTTTATAAATTCATAGTATCACTACACAAAAATGTTCACGTTTCAAAGCTGCTTTTGTGTGCTTCTCATCAGGTGAAAAAAAATTATATATATATAATACAGAGAAACTTGTCATTTAGATGAACAGTTATTTCATTCGTGCTAACTGAAGTTTCATGAGGGCAATATTGTAATATTTTCACTTTTCAGGGTCAATAGGGTTTTTCCTTACTGTTATTTCCCAATTTTTTTTTTAAGGTAGGTAGGTTCCCTGTCCAGGGTCAGGAAGTTTTTCCCATCTAAAACAATCCTGCACATATACAAATCTACCATCCGCCCATGCATTGAATACTGCTGCCATATCTGGTCGGGTGCTCCTGCTATCCACCTAGGGGCCCTTGACAAAATCCAACAAAGAATCTGTAATGTGATCGATCCCGACTTGGCAACTCAGATACAGTCTCACCAGCGCAATGTTGCTTCCCTGTGTCTCTTCTACAAATGCTTTCATGGCTTCTGCTCAGATGAACTTAGCTCACTGGTACCCCACATACATGAATTTGCTCGAGCCACAAGATTAGCAACTAGGTCCCACACTTTTACTATGAAACCAATAAATTGTAAATGCAAATTCTACTCCAGCAGCTTCTTCTCTCGCACTTCCAGCCTGTGGAATTCACTTC
>JBBBDQ010001080.1:3450000-3652500 GCA_037127315.1 Ascarosepion bandense | reverse complement strand
CTGTTTAACATCTCTTGGCTTTAACTTGTACAGCACTTATTGTCCTTGCTTTTGAATCATTCCATAATGTTTTCAAATATTTTGAAATTTGTGTGATCAACTCCTAATGATTCTGCAAGTTCAGCTTGCGCCTGACATGAATCTTTGTGAAGTAATGCCTCCAATTGCTAAGCCAGAGCGTTCTTTATTTTCAACATCAAAATCATTATTTTTGAATTGTCTAAACAGAGCACGATTGGTGTGTGTCTCAACAAGAATTGTGTGCTTCAGCTGCAGATAGTGCAGTAAAATTTTGCTGTATCACAGCTCATCAGTAGGGTTAGACATCCGATTATACATATACACACACACACACAGAGGGTAAGATAAGTTTTCATTGTGTGTGTGTATGAATATATGAATGAATAAAGACAAAAGAAAAACTTAGCCACAGCATTCCATCTTCTGATAGGTTTTATCAAGGTAAATGTAAGAATTTTATTTTGCAACAAGTATTTATAAACAAAAGTAAACTTCAATTGAAAGAATGCCACACTAATTAAAAGAGAAAATAACTTAGACAAAAAATTCTTTATAGTGCAGCTATCAAATCTTACCAAAATATAAATCTGCACACTGAATTTTTTCAAATATTGCCTTTCCTGAAAGAAACACTCCTTCTCCAAGCAAACATAAATGACTATAAAAAAATAAATTAAAATGGTTAAATTTATAATTTTCTATTATTTAAAATATATAATATGTAAATTAATCCCAAACTAAAACAATATTACATTCTTTCAAAAAACATTTCCTCATTTTTGCTTATTAGACATTAAATTACTTAGCATCCACATAATTTACCTTGATTTTTAATTAACTTAATGTGTATTTATGAGCTCTCTTATCTTTAAAAATTTTCCAAAACTAACATTTTTACTTTTGTATATAAATAGTTGTTGCAAAATCAAACCCTTACATTTAACTTTATAAAGTTGATCAGAAAACAAAACATATCAGTTAAAGTAAGTTTCCCTTTAGACTCTATTCAGTTCTTTTACAGATATATTTTTAGCTATATCTGAAATTTTATATATATATATATATATATATATATATTGGTACATGCACCTAACCTCATTTAAAAACAGCTTATACCGAAACCAAACATCCTTTTCTATATACTTTTGGAAGCTAAAGGATTCAAAACAGAAACCCAAAGTAAAATGGAAAATCCTAGAAAAAACTAGAACTTGCAACTCACTTGACAACATCTGCCCTTTATGTTTAAGTGAAAAGCTACACAGAGACGAATTAGCAGTACTATGCAAACATCGCAAATATTTCTCGCTAAAATTTAAATAAACAAATAAACACCCCACCTATGACCCCCTACCAAAAAAATACACATAACCAACCCTATTAATAAACAGAACAAAAGAAATGTAGAAACAAGACAACAAACCCCATTATATACCAGCCAAAAGTCCAGCTACAGTAAAATAATAGAAAAATAGAAGAACATATTGACACTGTAAAAAACTAAAAAAACAAAAAAACACATACCCCAAAACAAAATAACCAAAATTAAAGAAGAAGCAACCAGCCCAAAAACAAAACAACACCTACCAACTCCTAAACCAAATAACAACACCCATGGCACCAAGATAAATAGGAAAACTTATCCTGAACTTAGCCACCCCACAAACTCTTAACCCTAAGACATTAAAAAGGTCAACAGAATTCAAATTACAGCCCAACCCCACTATCACCTAGGGGGAAAAAAAAAATTCCAACACAAATAAACGGTCTTTTCAACTAGATAATTTTCATATCAACAAAATCACCTGAAGAAGAAGCAGCCTAAACACATGACTAGCTTAGAAACGCGAAAATTTTTGTGTAGTGATGCTATGAATTTATAAACCATTGTAACAACTATTACAATCTCTCTCTCTCTCTCTATATATATATATATATATATATATACACACATTTTTTATTTTTCGAATAATCATATTGCCCCAAGCAAGGCAGTTTACTGCCACTCATGTGCAGGGAGTTACACAGAAGGAAAGTTATGAGAAAGAGTGACAGGTTATAGGGGGTGTCAGAAAGTAAGAGAAGGATGAGAATACTGATGAGAGTGGAGTGGATGGAAAAAGGAGCATGAGAGAGAGGATGCAAGTTAGTGAGATAGAAGATGACTTTTGACTTTACATTTAAATTCCTGAAAATTGTAGATGTCAGGGAAGCAAGTAAACGGAAGGGAATTCCACAGGCGGGAAATGTGAGAAAAGAAGCTGCTGGATTAGAATTTGCGTTTACATTTTACTGGTTTCACAGTAAAAGGGTGGGACCTAATTGCTAATCTTTTTGCTTGAGTAAATTCACATATAGGGGGCACCAGTGAGCTAAGTTCATTGTAGTAGAAGCCATGAAAGTATTTGTAGAAAAGACACAGTAAAGCCACATTTTGCCGATGAGAAAGTGACTGTATCTGAGCTACCAAGTTGGGATCGATCACATTACAGATCCTCCGTTGAATTTTGTTAAGGACCCCTAGATGGATAGCAGGAGCACCCAACCAGATATGGCAGCAGTATTCAATGCATGGGTGGATGGTAGATTTGTATATGTGCAGGATTGTTTTAGACGTGAAAAACTTCCTGGCCTTACACAGAGAACCAACCTTCTTAGCAGAAGATATATATATAAAAAAACTTATATCGTCTTGTAATTGTGAACAGATATTGTTATTTATAAAGTTTAGCTTAATGTGCAATGTCCTCCCTGTCTTTCAAGTGGTAAATACTTGCCTGCACTGAAAATCCTGATATTCACCAAGATTTGAACACCAACCTCTCAAAATTACAAGACAGAGGCACAAATAGTTTATGCAATTAATATAGTTACACATACCAAAATTTGCTCAAACAGTTGAATCTTTCCCAACCTGTTGAATTCTGAAAGCCATTCTAGAAAAATTTGATTTGGATAAAAATCAAGAAATCTTAAAATCTAGAAACTTGATTTGGATAAAATCTCGAATTTTGCTTGAACCAAACCAAGATTGTCAATTTCCTTTTAAGAAACCACTCCTTAATCAAACAGAACGCATGTTTAGGCTGTCTTTTAGATGGGATGGTAAAATTCCTATTCATTTTCTCTATTCTAAGAGATTCCATTCTAAAATATGTTAAAAATTGCTCCTGCCTTCTTACACCATAAATAAAAGCTTTAATTTCAGCCAAAGAACAGCTACCTCCAAATATGATAAAAATAACAACCAACATTACACTTCACACCAATTACAATGTTTTTGAGTAATAAACTTGTTTCTCTATTCACCAAATGCATCTTTTTTTCAAATTTAAACCAAAATAAAAATACTTTTGTTTCTGCTATATCTATGATTCTCAAACAGGAGCCACTTGACTCCTACAGAGGAAAACTTAAATCTAAAAAGGAGGATTTGGTTTTGGCCTGCTTAACAGCTTATAAACTCCTTATGGGTCATTTAATGCTTAAATTTAATTTTATTGGGAGCTTTGGGTATTTTTTTTTTAACTATTAGAATCTTTTGCTGAAAATTTTTACTATAAAAAGGTATTTTTAAACTCTTAGTGTTTTAACCCAGGATTGGGAGCTAACTATTTGCCCATAGCTGGGACCCTAACAGGTGCTACCACACCAGGTTAGGGTGGATCTGGGAACAACAGCAATTAAGATGCTCCTCAAAACCAGTCAGAGGACTTGCTGCCAGATGTAGTTTATCATCATACCCAGGATGTCTAAAAGGAGGACCTAAAGCCATATGTAAGAAGCCATAAATATGAAAAGAAAAAAAAACTGAGATAACAATTCAGTGCTGGTATAGTATGTGGCTTACTTCTTCTATGTGTCCTGTCCTTTCAGGACGTAGGCAATCATGGCTTTCCACATCTCCCTATCCCTGGTGGCTCTTAGCACACCTTGTTACACCATGCAACCCTCGTTTCATCATCCACCTGATTAGATCCTTCAAATATGTTATCCGCTGCTTTCCTCTGTCTCTTTTTCCTTCTATCTGGCCTATTAGTAACAGGTTCTCCAAGCCCTCCTTCCTCATTGCATGTCCCAGAAACTTCAGCTGTCTCTTCCTGATGCTCAGTATTAATTTCTTTTTTGTTTCCATCATTTCCAAAACCTCATCATTGCTCACATGCTCGATCCATGATATTTGCAGCATCCTTCTGTAAAACCACATTTCAGTTACTTGAAGTTTTTCCTTTATCTTTGACAATATTGTCCAGCATTCACTGCCATATTGAAGAACTGACATCACATAGCAATCCAGTACTCTCTTCTTTGTTTCTAGCTAAATTGTCCTGTTTCTTCATACTTTACTCAACTTCTGGAATGCTTCCTTCGCCATGCCAATTTGGATCTCTGTGTCACACTTTCCGTCTTCTGTTATAACACTTCCCAGGTATTTAAATTTTTGTATCTGCTTGATTTTAGTATCCTCGACCGGTATTTGGCATATTGGGCTGCCCTTTTTACTGATGACCATGTATTCGGTTTTCTTGCAGTTTATTTGTAGTCCTTTCTTGTCACTCTCTTCAGCTACCTTCTGTAGGAGATCTTGACTTTTTTGATTCTGGTATAGTAAGTGGCCTATCACAATAAGAGAATATTTATAGATATAAATATTCAGCTATTTAATGAAACTAATTATTTTCCCTCCCTTAACCCTTACTAGAACCATACCTTATCTTTTATTGTTCACGCTCCTTAATACCATTTCTCTTCTTATTCTTTTACATTCAGTAACCCCTTCTTAGTCTTGCTTGGAGTGAAATTATAAAAAAATGAATAAATAAATGAAAAACCTAAAAATAGCAGTCAAAGAATGTAAACCTCTGCCAAGGCAATACCGACATCATCTCAGCAGTGAGCAAGAGACGATTATTAAAATAAGAAAGAATAACTGAATTGAACTTGTTCACTATCAAGAGAGAAAATAAAAAAATGAACTCAATATATTTATTATATTTAACAAAGAATAAAATTTTATTTGGTAAAAAAAAAAAAAATAATCTGCATTACTCAAGTTCAAAATAAATCCCATATAAAGAATATTTTGATATTCATGTCAAAACTTCTGAGCTTTTTTTATTTTGTAATTTTATTTCTTACCAACACCATTCATTTTCTTCCATTTTTTTTTTAAATATGTTATTGCAAAGTTAATTATCACATTTTATACATTAATATTCATAAAAGGTTTGTTAGTATGAGAAAACTTCCCCATCCATCATATTTAATATATATTTTGACATATTCCATTACAAAAATACATTGAAATAAATACATACATAACATACACTCAGAGAAACAGGACATATGGCAGCACATACACAATATATATATATATATATAGCCTAATGTTCATTTCAAAGATGTATTAAATTAGAAATCTCTCAAAACATTTTGTGTGTGTGTGTGTGTGTGTGTGTGTGTGCATATATATATATCTATTTTAAATTGTAATGTTTAGTGCTAAAATTGCTGTTTTTCAGTAGTTTACTGGTGAAAAGGCATTTTAGGCAAGCAGTTTTTTTCTCAAAATTGCTAGATATCAAAACAAGAACAGAGTGTTAATAGAATTAATGTGGAGAAGCTTGTCACTTAGATGATCAGCATCATTTCAGTCATGCTAACTTCAAAGTTTCATGAAGGCATTATTGGAATGTCTCCACTCTTCAGAGTCATTTTCTTTTTCTTCCCTCACAAAACTTTGAAGTCAGCATGACTGAAATAACACTGGTCAACTAAGTAACATGCTGCTCTACATTAATTTTAACTTATTTATAAATGGAACTTTGTCTCTGTGTGTATGTGTGTGTGTGTGTGTATCCGTTACCTATAGACTCCGAAACGGCTGAACCGATTTTCTTGAAAATTAACACAGTTGTACTATAAGTGTCTGCGAGTGTTCTTAGCTAGGTTTTGTGTCGAGGTACACCTGATAAATATCGAAAATCGAAAAAATCGGGTTATAGAAGGAGTGGTCTGATTTTAATCAAATTTGATACACTCATAGACAAAGACATAAGAAACGATATTCAGAAGTTTCAAGGTTGCAGCTCTTACAATAGTGCAGAAAATTTTATATCGATACCAGGAAATCAAAATTTGACTTACATCCATTAATTTTTCTTTCAGTCTACGGTTTCACTTTAACTGGAAACAACTATTGCTTTTTAGTCTTTCATGCCAACTTCCAAAGAGTCTGAGCTCCAGGACCATGGATTAGTTTTAAAGTTTTCATTACACCCGAGCAACGCCGGGCTATGCTACTAGTTATATATATATATATATTATTTTCATACACAGCACACTTTTCAAAGCTATATTGAGATTTATAGTTCAGTTTTTTTTTTTATTACTTCAAACTTTTTTTAGCTGATACTCACATTTGACTATACACTCCGTTTATTTATTACAGTATATTTATTTCTATCTACCGGTCTGAGTATTTGAGACATACTATTAAAGAAAAATGTGTACGCTCCAGCATAATTGTCATTAGATCCTGTATGCTTTAAACTGACTCAACCACAAAGAACCTTTACTGTTCAAACAAAGCTAAATTGTACATTTAAGCGAAATGCTTATCATAGATCCTCAAAATTTCATATTTGCTCAGTTTCATATCCAAACATAAACAAAACAATAGATTATTTTATTTATTAATCCAACAAATTTTATCACTTTAAATGTTATTTCTTTTAGAGGATATTCATGCTTGAGTATATGCCCAGAATATGTTTAAAATGATAAAAATCTGTCAGATTAATAATTAAAAAGTCCATTACTTTAGAAATATATTTCAGTCTGTACAAGTGTGTGCACATATATGTGTGCGTGTGTGTGTGTTTGCAAACAGCCCTGGCGAGTGAGAACATCACAACAGTGTCCTCACAAAACTTTGAAATCAGCATAAATCCATTCTATTAAAGAGAAACTCTGTGTACTTATCAGTGGTCTATCTCCACTCGATATTGAGCACTTTTCAATAAAAAACCTTCTTGTCAGAATACATTTTATCAGTAACACCACTGAAAAAAGAACCTTTTTCATGTGTTGGTATGTTTTGCTGTGTGACGAAAACTACTAAATGAAAAATAAAAAATAAAATAAACCTTCACACAGCAAAACAAAAGGTCAAACTGATAAAAAAGAGGACAATACAACTTAAAAATAAAAAGAAGAAAACATAAAAAAAGAAAGGTAGAAAGCAAAATTCTTTTATGTTCAGAGCTGAAATTGCAATGATCTTTCTCATATGAATGCTGCCTTTGGTGTGAAACTCGGTCTTAATTTCAGATTAAAACCCCCGTTGGTGCTGCTTATTTTTGCTGTTGTCATCACACACGCACACACAATATTTACACTATTTATATTCAAAATAATGTCCTCTTCTTTGTTGTTTTTATCAATGTTTTCCCCATTGTGCCTTCCAGCCTTACTTGGGTATAAGTTAATCTTCGTAGTAGTAGTAGTAAGAACTAATGGAATGACACTCCACAGTTCATAGTATTTACTTATTAACAGTGCTCAATACATAGAGCAATATTGTCATAATATTCTTATTATTCGAGTTTATAATAACATTTTTTTGCTACACAAGAGCTGTCATGTTTCAGTGCTATATTCAGCACCACATCAGGTGATATACCATGACGATATACCATGACGATATACCATGACGATATATCGCCTGATGATGTACTGAATATAGCACCAAAAAAAAAGTTTTTATTATAAACACCAATAATAAGAATTTTACTACAAAATTATATATATATATCTATCTCGAAGCATAGAAATTTCCGTGTCACAATGAACAATTAATTCATAATTATATAACATTACATCTAGACTAAACTATCGCCCGGTTCACGCTCCACCCACATCTATTGAACAGGTGAAGAGGCTCATCCTTTGTTCCCTGTTTAGGATGTGGTTTCCGGCTTTCTCTTTTCCATTCTTTTTACCCTGAAGTAGCCCCCTGCGCATCAGTGGCATTATCGCCTTGCTTGGGGTGATATGATTAAAAAAAAAAAGAAAAAAAGAGATGTGTGTCATTCAGTAGGATTCGAACCTGTGACCACTATCCACATAAGGGAAGCTACCATGTGATCTGGCAGATCTTAAACCTCTCAAACACGAATGACCATTAGTCTAAACGATGTTTTAATCAAGCCTATAAAAAATAAATATATATATATATATATACATACACACACATACATACATACACAAAGTGTGTGCTGTAATCTTCACAGCCCGGCTCACTTCCCAAAATCTGATGAAATAAGCCAATAATTTTTCAGCAGTTCTTGAGCGAGTATATAATTTTCACTTATGTATCAGCTTGTAATAGGTTACCAAATAATCTTATTTTCCACTTCCATTTTTCCATGGACAACTTTCCTTTGCTAATTTTTCTCGACTGAAGAGTGTACATCACAAAGAAAAACAATGTGTATTACAGCTGGTATATCATCCTCAGGTATATATTTTAACAAGTAATTTTTACTCTCTCTGTGTAGGTATCTTCAGTTTCAAAGCAAATTGTTTGTCCTATCATTGCACGCATCTCCTTTTGAGATTGTGCTGCTGTATCCTGCTATGACAACAGAAAACAAAATTGTTTGAATGAGATTGACAACAGGGCTACTGCAATTAAGGGGCATTGAAAAAATGTAGTAAAAGAGGATATAATGCCTACAAATCATAGAGAGAGTAAAGGAAAAAGAACTTGAAACACAATCTTCCTTCTTGTTCCATTTGCTTTTGATCAATTTTTGATCCCCTTCAACAAGACATAAATGAAGAACACTTTCAACTCCAGGGTAGTGTATCCCCCGTGAATTAAAAGAAAAATAGTTGTAAGTTACTCTTTTATCCTTATAGCACAGGCTGCAGGAACTGAATAATTTTGGTCTCTCCCCACACATATACATGTAGGGATCGGGACACATTAATCTGACCTCGTATCATATTTGACGGTGTGGATGCTAACAATTACAATCTCATTTACAATGGTGCTTTAGTTTGTTTTAATTAAAACAATTGCTAAACTAATTCAGAGCTTAAAGAAATTCATACAAAGGCTGTAATTTAAAATACAAAAAAATATTTTAATCATCTATAGACTAAACTATTGCCCGGTTCACACTCCACCCACGTCTATTGAACGGATGAAGAGGCTCATCCCTTGTTTCCTGTTTAGGATGTGGTTTCCGGCTTTCTCTTTTCCAATCTTTTCACTCTTACGTAGCCCCCTGCACATCAGTGGCATTACCACCTTGCTCAGGGTGATATGATTAAAAAAAAAAAATTTTACATATATGTTACTTACCATCAACTTTTGTATTTTCAAAGGTTTTTTGTGCTCCTTCGAGAGTCCTGACGTCACCATTGGCAACAACAGGTATACTCAATCTGCTCTTTATCAATTGGATTGCTTCAAGATTGACTGGTTCACCCCGCTGCTCTGGAGTTCGTCCATGGATAGTTACCCATGATGCACCAGCATGTTCCATCTTCTGACAAAAGTCTACAGTTTGCCTAAAAAGAGAAAGACAAAAAAAATGAGGATTCTATCTCAATAGTTTCCATCTGAATTTCTGAGAGAAGAAATTATCACTACTTTAAATCATTTAATGCTCGGCATAGAGTCTATGATGAAAATTAAAATCCTTTATTGATTTTAAGTTTTTAAAAAGAAAAAAAAAAAAGGAAAAAATAGAATATTTATTATAAGTTAAGAAAAATTTAATATTAGCTAGAAAGACCCGTAAAAATGTTACAGTTTTCCTATTGAAATTTTTTGATAAATCTTAGTTCATGATTGAATAAACTTATGGTAGGTTCCATTAGAAAATGTCCATAGAAATTCTCCTATTGCATTGTTAAATACTTGTACTAAACATATTTAATAAAATATTGCAATAACAATCATAAATATGAATGCCAGTTGTTACTTCTTGTTAAGAAGTGGGTACAAATGAAAAGATTTGAAACTGACAACTTTTTCCATTTCACTGAAACAGCTGTTAAGCACTCCTATATTTCCTTCTGCCTTTCATTTATTTTCTCACTGAAACCAAGTAGTGTACTCAAGACAGAATAGTCAATTATTTATGAGGTATTTACACACTTCTGTATTACCTATTTTCTTTCGAGCCAAATCCTTGTCTTATGAACATTTATTCTGATAATAATTTAAAAATAATTCAGCAGACAATGTTATTTTATTTATATACAATTTCCTAAGTACATGTTTTAACCACAAAATATTAGGAACAACAAAATATAACAAACAAATATATTTTGAAACATAACAATATTCATTTTTTTTTTATTCTCACCAACCAGGATACAACAGGATTGGGTGGGATAACAAATTACTGTCTACACATGGTGTATAGTCCACCAGCCATGTTGTCGTTCTCCTTTAACAATGTTTTGTTAAGAGTGAATGAACTGATAGGAGAGAGTTGTCTCCCCTAACACTTCCCCTTTTCAGCCTTTTGTTTGTATGACTTATTTTGGGAATTTATTTGCAGTTGATAGGATTTTTGTCTGAAGGCTATACGATTTCCTAAGTACACGTTTTGGTGGGGTATATCTTGAAAACATTGTGGAGGCAGTTTGAAGGTGTCCAATAAGATATCTAGCAGTAAGGTGAAGTTTGATTTGGTCTCTGGAAGGTGAGAGGATCGTAATTAATTTGCATGCCAAACCCAAACTGTAGACTCTATATCTACATCATATGTAACTTTTCCAGAACAACGTAGAATGCATCCTTAAATCTATTTTTCTTTGCCATTGCAGTAGTCTTAAGCAAATACGGATTGTCCTGGTACATACGTGTGTTTCACTGCTCCATAAATTGTTTCTCCATTACCATGTTCCATTTTTGGGAATGTTTTGGAGTAGGAAGAATGATATCCATAAGCAAACAAACTTTACGGTTCATCACTGCTTCTGCTGGTGAGTTACCATTAGGTGTGTTGTAATTTTGTGTAGCTCTATAACTACTGAAGAATATTTCTTGTGTGGTTCCTTCCCCTTTATTTTTTATGAGTGCCCTCTTAAAAGTACCTACAAAGTGTTCCACCTGTCCATTTGATTGTGGATGAAAAGATGGTGTTCTAATATGTTGAATGCCATTAAGTGCAAAGAAATTTGAAAATGTAGCTGAAGTGAATGCAGTGCCATTATCAGAAACTAATATCTGTTGGATACCAAAGCGACTGAAAATCTGTTTCAACTTTTAGAGTTGTTTTTGGATTCAAAAATACTGAGAAGAGGCTTGTGATCCCTCATCAGAGTAAAATGGTGCCCATACAACATTTTATGAAACTTTTTAATGACAAAGTCTATTGCTAAGGCTTCCTTTTCAATTTGGCTATAATTGTGTTCTGCAGGTGTCAGTGATCTAGATGCATGAGCAATTACCTTTTGGCCACCATCAAGAAAATATGAGAAATGACAGCTCCAACACCATAATTGGAAGCATCTGATACTACGACAATATCCATGGATGTGTCATAGTGTGCCAACAAAAGATTTGAAGAAAGTAAGGACTTTACCTTTATGAAAGATGACTGACATACATCAGACCAATTCCATGTAATATCTTTTTTCAAAAGATTGTTGAGAGGTGCAAAAACTATGAATTTCGGACAAAAAAAAAAAAAAAAAAAAAAAAAATCACTGTAGTGGCTAACCAAGCCAAGGAAAGAACATAATATTTTTACATTTGTTGGTACCAGCATATTTTTTATTGCTGGGGTATTTTCTGGGTCTGATTTTCTGTCATTTTTGTCAAATATAAACCCAAGGTATTTGATTTTTCCCGGAAAAATTCACAATTTTCAGCTTTAACATGGAATCCGTAAAAACAGAAAATAAATGCTGCAAACGCTCATCTTGGGATACAGCCGCAACAATGTCATCAATAAATGCTGCAACTCCAGTCAATCTGATCAGCATGGTGTTCACTGTTTGCTGGAAAATGGCTGGTGCTGGTTTGACTCTGAAGCTAAGGTGGTTATATCTAAACAAACCCTTATGGGTATTGATAGTAAGGAGCTCCTTAGACTCCTTTTTAACTTCCAGTTTAAACCAGTTGAGTAGTCAGCACATATCCAAACTTTTTCATTTGCATTTTTTTTACAACTACAATAGAAGCAGCTCATTGAGAATAATTTATAGGCTCTATTACACCCTCTGGCTGAAGATGTTGAAGTTCTTTTTCAACCATATCATATGCGGCATAAGGCATAGATCATTTTGGTCTAAAAATTGGTTTAAAGTCCTCTTTTAATTTCAAAATTGCCTTACTTTTAGTACAGCAACCAAAGTCCTCCTGAATTTGTTTTTATTTTCGTCCATAAAATGTTTTTTAATGTCTGAAACAGACGTAAGTCTAAATGTGTTGAACACAATGTGGAGAGCAATTTCTAAAAGATTAAGCTGTTCAATCCAGTCGAGTCCAATTCAATTCAGAATTTTCAGCAAGATAACATACATCTGAAAATGTGGTAGTTCAAAATTTAACATTACAAGTTAACTCACCAGTTAAATGAATTTGAGTCCCAGAGGAGCTTCTCATTATAAGATTTGTTGCAGACAAACATGGCTCTCCAAGTAATTTCCAAGATAACTGGGATATCAATGTAATATGACGCTGAAACAAACTGGTTTGTTGTTCACTGAAACAATGTTTTTTGTTGCTTTTATAGTCCACCTTGAATGTTGAGTTTGTTTGCATTGGCTTTCTTTTTCATTTTTTAACGAATTTCTTACGGATTGGACTTTCAGCATTGTTTTTTAAGTTTGCATTACAAAAATTTCCTTTATGCCCAACTTGGCGGCAAACATTGCACTTATGTTTCTTAAATGGGCAAAAATGTGCATAATGCCAGTCACCACAAAACCAACAAGTTGATGGAGGCTTCTTTTCTTTCGTTGCTTGGACATTTCCTGTGAACAATGGGGTACTTGGTTTTTGCACTAAGATGGTGTCTCTTTTAATGCTTAAAAGATTGTTGCATTCAATTGTTTGAGCTTGAATTGTAATGTCTTTATCATGTTCCAATTTGGAAAGTAGTCTGGTCCAAATATCACTGTGTGATTCAGATGTCAGTCCTGCAATAAAAATCAAACATTTACACTGCTTCTCTGTGAGGGAATTTAGTTTAAATTTTTCACATTCCCAATTTATGATACCAGTGAACATAATTTTTTTTCCAATTTGAGACAATTAAACCTGGTATTAAACAGTGACTGTCTTTTTCTAAAGATTTCTTTTAGCAGTTCTGTTTCTGTAAATGCGAAATTTGTTGGCTGCTTTGGTAACGGTCGTGTTCCCGGATTCCCAGTTTCCGAATTAGTAGACGGATTTTCCAATGTTCATCTTTCTGTGAAATTTTGTTTTGGAAAGTGTCTATCCATCTTTTGTACCACAAAGCAAAAGCTTTTCTGCTTTCATTGTCATAATGGAATTCCATCATTTTTTTAGTGATGTTATCCACAGAATTTGTGTTCAAATTCCTTCCTGCTTTTAAAATTTCTATTTGGTGATTGAATTGTTGATTGAACTGTTGAGTCATCATAAGCAACAACTGCTGTTGTGACATTTGGAACTGTTCTTCTTGTTGATTCGATCTCTCTTTCAGCATGTCTGGTGATATCGACATTTTTGCAAGTTTTTGTTTATCTCATCCTTGTCACCAAAAGTTTGTTGTAACCCCTAATATTAGGAACAACAAAATGTAACAAACATAAATATATTTTGAAACACAACATTTATTTTTTATTCTCACTGACTAGGATACAGCAGGATTGGGTAGGATAACAAATTACTGTCTACGCGTGGTGTATTGTCCAGCAGTCAAGTTGTTCTTCCTTACCCCTCTTTTTGTGAAGAGTCAGTGAATCGTTAAGGGAGAATTGTCTCCCTTAACATTATGGCAACTGGATTTTCAGTGATTATCTTATTTGGTTTCAGTCATTCAATAATGTGCATTTGAAAAATGACAAAATGTCTCATGATGACACCATTATCACTTGTTAGGGGTAAATCTCTAATCTGCTGTTGAGTTCTAGTTTGTTTTTGTTTTTTTATCTATATGAAGCTTGGTATCATTTAATATTTTGTTATGTGAGTGGTCTATATGTGGTTAATTGTTTTTGATTGCTTTTGTTGTGTTGACTTCTTTTTAATGCTGTATTTTCTTTTCCATGTGCAGGTGGTTGATTTCTTTTGTTTACTCTTGTGCACATGCACTTCAATTCCGTCATAATGAGTTGGAATCTTCTTGTCATTTTGACCAACCTTTTTATCCATGTTAGTATGCGTGACTGCTTAAAGGATTTTTTTTGTTTTTTTTAGGTCATGTGTTTATAGGCTTGGATGTGCGTTGTGGTCCAGTGGATATCGTCTCGGAACGTGAAATCGGGGAGCCGAGTTCAAATTCCAGTTGAATTCATTGCATTCACTTACGTGCAAATACCCTTGGGCAAAGTATTAATCCCTCTATTTCTTCCAGTTATGGGTTAAATAACAGGACAAATTGGGTTCTGTAGCCTTGGTCGGCAACCAGTCTACCACAGAAAGCAATGGCAACCTACTGCGGGATAATCTTCTGCCCAGTCAGTCATGTCTCTTTCGAGACATGATCGCCCAAGCGTGTCTCACGTATGGCACTTTAACTGACTTAACTGACTGTTTATGGGCTTTGTGTTTGTAAAAGACTAGACGTGTGGCATCTGTTTAATAATAGATGGTAACTGATTAGATTTAAGATGCATGTAGATACGGTTAGCATTATTTTTTTCATAGGGTGAGTAAGCATTATTAACTAAATCAAGGGTAACATCTAGAAAGTCAACTATTTTTACGTTGGTTTACAATTAAAATATCTAAAATTATCTCAATATATTTACTATTTCCTCTTATTTATAAAATTTATGACTTTTTTAATAATCCACCTTAAAATTTAACCTATTTAATTCATCATATTTTATTTAGTGCTTATGTTTCTGAAACTTCATTTATGTTCTTTCTCATCTATTAGTGTTTTTTTAATTAGGTACCTCCACCTATTTTCAATACCTAAATTTAAATTTAAATTTTAAAAATAAATAAGTTATCTTCAAGCTTTAAAATTAGCTTTAATTGAAAGCCAAGAGATTAAATTTTAATTCCAGAAAGAAAAATACACTGGTGTATTTTAAACTGAAATTATATTGATTTTAATCTAATTTTTTTCTGAATTGAAAAAATAAAATTTAAATTTCCCACCATTTTTGATTGATTGACCCATTACATAAACAGTAGCCAAATTTCTGTTTTAAAAATCTTGTAAAAATAAAATATACCTAGCTGACAAATCATTTCAGTCAATTTTTAAAATTCAAACTTACCTTTATCTGATTTCAATCAAGTAATAATTGCTTACTGCCATGAATTTACAATAGAAAATTTTTTAACTCCGGTAGCCATCTTTTATCTGCGTGATCGGGGTGATGAAAGATATGACAGCTGGAATTTGTCAAGAACACTAAAAGGGTGGCGACCAAATGTGTCAAAATTTCAATTAGGTTAAAACATAATATTTTCAAATTTTTTCCTTTTTGGTTTTTAACTAAATAGTAAAATTAAAAATTTAACTTAATATTTTCAACAATTATGTAATATTTTATAGAATTTTAGTTTAGATTTATAGCCAGACATTTAAATATGCTTTCTGAATAAATAAAAATTTAAAATTTAAATTTCTTTTAAAATAATTTTAATTTAATAAGAAAGAATAAAATTAAAATAACTGAACTAAGTTATATTATGTTATTTTTAATAAGTTATCATTAAGTTTAAGGCATGGTAAAAATATCTAATTTAATTTTTATGGAAACATGTTATGACTCCTATGAAACATCATACTTAATCAAACTGAAAATATTTACACACAAAAAAATTGTTTTCTCAATTAATTTAAAACATTTCTGCAAAACAATTTTTATTAAACTTTTCAATTATAGATAGGCAATATAGTCATCAGTTCTTAACTGAAAAGTCTACTCGCAATCAATTCTTTGAAGATTTTAAAATTCTATATATAATTAAATTATTTAATAATAATAAAAAAAAATGAAAACAATTCTTTTAAATTTTTATTATTAATTGAAATTTTTTTTTCAGAGTATAATGTCCTCAATAGTTATTATTTATTCCAGCAATTAAAAGCTTATCAAATTAAATTATATCAGAGTTTTTTGCATTTTTTATTTTACTCTTTGGAGAAGGTTTTCAGATAATGATTGCAACCTTAAAATAAAAAAATAGATGATTTATATTCCCCAATGAATCCTGCATTGAACTAATAAAACAAAAGTTAGCCATCAGTATAAAATTTATTAAGATTTCATGGAGTTACGTTCAGGGGTGGGGGGGGGGGGTAACAGAAGTAAAAAAAAATATTTTTCTCAAGATTTTTAAAAAATAATTTCATTTATTTGTGAATGAGTATTGAAAGTTTCATTAAAATCTGACAATTATTTGATTTTTGCGAGAATTTCCAAATTGATGTGTTTGTCATCGAAAAAAGTGGGTAATGCAATCATTACACTTCCATTGTAAAACAGTCGTAACGTTTCTTAGCCACTAACTAAAATCAAAACAAAACTGAGACAAAATTTCAAAAATGTTAGAAGGAATTAAAAAGTTTTAAAAAATAATTAAAAATTGCTTTGATTTTTCCTCTTGATCATAATCTAAACATTTTAAAGGAAATGGTTTGCTTTATTATGTTTGGGACCTTTTTTTATTCATACTATGCTGTTTTGTTATCGATTTGACTGGCGGTACCCATTTTTAATCATCAACAAAACTCTTTAAGGAAAATTTTTTATATTATCCTTTATGTTTTAATTATGTTTTTTTCCAACTCTTCACTTTTTATATTCTATGCTACTGTCTTATTTCTGGTTTAAACTTTTGATGTCGAGTCTTCTTTGGCAAAACATTGATACATTTGGGAATGAGTTCAAACATTAAATTCTTTTAAAATGAAATACCCTCCACCCCACTTTATTCATCTCATTTGATGACCTACTTTATTTTAGTTTCTCTTTTACTTTTTAAATTTTCTTATATATATATATATATATATATATATATATATACTAGCAGTATAGCCCGGCATTGCTCGGGTGTAATGAAAGCTTTAAAACTAATCCATGGTCCTGGAGCTCAGACTCTTTCGATGTTGGCATGAAAGACTAAAAAGCAATAGTTGTTTCCAGTTAAAGCGAAACTGTAGACTGAAAGAAAAATGAATGGATGTAAGTCAAATTTTGATTTCCTGGTATCGATATCAAATTTTCTGCCCTATTGTAAGAACTGCAACCTTGAAACTTCTGAATATCATTTCTTATGTCTTTGTCTATGAGTGTATCAAATTTGATTAAATCGGACCACTCCTTCTATAACCCGATTTTTTCGATTATCGATTTTGGATATTTATCAGGGGTACCTCAACACAAAACCTAGCTAAGAACACTTGCAGATGCTTATAGTACAACTGTGTAAATTTTCAAGAAAATCGGTTCAGTTGTTTTGGAGTCTATAGGTAATGGACACACACAAAGTTCCATTTATAAATAAGTTTAGATTTAGATATATAAGCATGTAAATTAGGCACATTTCACTGCCTGATGGTGGTGTATTAAACATTGAAAATTTATAGCTATTAAGTTGCAGTACGCTATTATTATAATAATAATAATAACTATATATCTATGGTCTACTTTTGTACTGAGCACTTTTTAAAAGTAAATATCTGTGGAATGTACTTCCATTAATATTAATCACTTGTAATATGATTATAGGTTTCTACCTATAACCCTTTCATAATCACTTTTCCATTTTGGTGCTTACTGTGGATTAATCTATTATACAGGCTTGAAGTCTTCAACTTCATTCTTATACATTAACACAAGAAAAATCACAAGATAAGTGCTGAGCATTGTGTAGGACTTCCAATCATCCAGTGGGATGCAGCAACCTAACGTGACATCAATTATATATACAGCATGTTCTCAGTTGTGTGTTTATGGGACATGGTAGATAAGGATTTTCAGACCCTGCTCTTACAAATAGGGTGCTGTGGACAACTAATGAGACAGTTCAACATCTCTTCATTCTCTCCAAAACCTCATCATTGCTCACATGTCTGAACCATGTTATCCCCAGCATTCTTCTGTAGAACCACATTTCTGTTGCTTTGAGTCTCTCCATCTTTTAAGAAGATTGACCAGCATTCGCTGCCATATAAGAGAACAGATATCACATAACAGTCCACTTCTCTTTTCTTTGTCTCCAACAAAAATTTTCCTGTCTCTCAATATTCTACTTAGCTTTTGGAATGTGTCCTTAGTCATGCCAATATGCCTTTGGATCTCAGTGTTGCACTTTCCATCCTCTGTTAGGACACTTACCACTGAACAATCAAGAGTGTGAGACTCGCCTTCACTTGACATTTCCAACTAGCGTCCAGTTGGCAGACAAAAATAAACAGAGTTGAAACTCAATACATGTCCCTCTCTTTTGTAGTCATAGGGTGAATATTTATGCTGATATTTATTGAACACAATATCCACACTGGAATCATCAGCCAATCAAAATCTACAGAATAGACTTGCCTGGATAGCAGAGTAGAATCTCCCAGCCTGTTATATAAACCACCTCCCAATTTGCTGGGGAATCTCAACTTCAACTACAGTCAAATACTGTCTGTTGCTATTTATATATATGAATTTACTCAAACCACAAGATTAGCAACTAGGTCCCACCCTTTTACTGTGAAACCAATAAAATGTAAATGCAAATTCTCTTCCAACAGCTTCTTTTCTTGCACTTCCTGCCTGTGGAATTCCCTTCCATTTACTTGCTTCCTCAACAGCTACAATCTCCAAGAATTTAAACGTAAAGTCAATAGTCATCTCCTATCTCTTTAACCTGCATCCTCTCTCTCATGCTCCTTTCTCCATCCACTCCACTCTCATCAATATTCCCATCCTTCTATTACCCTCTTCCTGACATCCTCTATAACCTGTCACTCTTTCTCGTAATTGATTGATGTTGCATTTAAACTTTTGGAGATTGTAGCTATCAGGGAAGCAAGCAAATGGAAGGGAGTTCCACAAATGGAAAGTGCAAGAAAAGAAACTGTTAGAGAAGAAGAGACCATTACATTTGACTATTTTGACAGTAATCTAGTAGCACACACAAATACATGTCTGAGCAGTTGCTATAAAAATACTTGTAGAAAAGACAGAGGGAAACCATATCATGTCGGTGAGAAAGTGATTAAAGGCGGCCTGACGAGTCAGAATCAATTATATTGCAGATCTTACTTTGGACTTTATCAAGTTACTAGAACACAACTCACACCACCATTGAACCACCACTAACCAGCAAAATGCCTTGTTGACAAGTGGAGTTCACACACTAATTTCAATTCAAAATAGGTGAACCAAGGTCTCATTAGACGACACTACATGCTGCCAGTCCTCCAGAGACCAATTAGTGACTAGTTCAGTCAAGAATCAAAGTGAGGTGTTGTGTCTGCTGATATATTAACAGGGGCATTTCAGTGGGTCTTCTATCATATTCTGTGAAAGCTAAAGAATGCTGAAGTGACATTAGCTAGAAGCCTCTGCTCATGAACATTAAAAGGTAGGCAGTAATACTTTCCATTATATACAAAGATGTCAAATGTCCACATGATTTTAGAAATGAAATATTCTTTTCATCTGACATTCATTGTTATACCACATTTGAATTCTAATTCACATCATCTTGACTAGCTAGCGTTCACAGTGATTCAAAAGTCAGAGCCCAACTGATATCAGTTTGGAAATCTCCATGAATTCAGGTTACAGCAGCAGGCCCACCTACCAGTACCTATATATACTGCTGTTGCATGACTTGGCACATCAGTGTAGTTTGCACCAACTTGATCATTTCCATTTTAACTTCCTTGATGATACCTTATTAATATGCATTGATTCATTTCAACTAGTGTTTTTATTTTGGTCATCATAATCACAGCATTTCAGTCACTGTACTCTCAGGCCTTCTTCAACTATTGGTCATATTTAATAGCATTCTGGGAATGAATATTGAATTGGACCCTTTATTCAATCTACAGGAATAGACTGTACTCCAAGAATATGCACCAAGTTATATGAATTGTTGTCCTTATCTTGATTGTTATAGTCAATGTTTCAAACATTGAATCATTTACTGAAGTTTCTACTCACATGGATTGAATAAAGGATCCAAAATTTTTAGAACATTTTTGAATGCAACAGTTCAAACAACAGATTTTAGTTGATTTAAGTTAAAGTAGAATGTTCAATACAGAAATAAATATCAGTAAAAACAAAAAATTATTGCAGTCAATTTTGAATGTATGAAGATTAAAAAAAAGTACTGGTAAAAACAAAATAATACTGAAATCGGTATATAATTTGATATTTTCTTCTCATCTTTGTTGAGTATTTTACATAGGATTCAGCAATTCATTGTTTTTACTAATATTTTTCCTGTGGTTTTACGAATGAAAAAAAAAAATGTTAAAAACAAATGAGAAAAAAACATCACTAAAAAGAGAAAATACTGTCAAAAAACAGAAGACAAAAATATCAACAAAAATAAAAATTACTGAAACCAAAGTGTAGTTCAATAAAAAAAAAAAAGAACAAAATGAGCATTCTTCAACATATCAAGTAAAAACAAAATATTATTGGAGCTAAAATAATGTCCAAAACAAAAAGAAACATTTTTGTAAAAGCAAAAAAAAAATTTGTCATTTTACTTTGGCTCCATTAAAGATAACATCAGTAAATAAAAAAAAATGGTGCCAAATTAAAATGCCAAAGCTAAGATCATAATATCAATAAAAGCCAAAAAGATTATTGAAGCCAAGATAAAATGTCAAAGCTAAAATCAAAGTATCTTAAAATAAAGACAAAAAACATTAGTAAAAACAAAAAATATTAGAGCTAAAAACAAAAAGAATATTGTTGTTCTAATAATGAAACAGGCAATTGCTTAACCCACAATTAGAGGTACTTAGCAACAAGACAATTAAAAAAGCATGCTTATTTCAAGTTATTGAAAAACGCTTCTGGGTTATATCCCATTTTTCATTATAAAACCAAAATATTTTTCTATTAATTGCTTAATACTAGAAATGATGAATATTTTTAAGTTACTCCAATATAAGAATATATTGTTTCTTTTATTAATTCTTATAACATTTCAAATTTTTCAAGATTATAAAAACATGAAAATAATTGAAATGTTATCAGAATTTATATTTCATTTTAAATATTTTAATCTCAAAAAGAAAAAGAAAAAATTCAAACAGATCTCAAAAATATAGCAGATAACTTCTTAACCCTGGAACACTAACCATCGATTAAAGTTACTACTACTACTAACTATGGGTTAGTAGTAGTAGTATACCCGATTTTGAAAATACCAAAAAAATATTAAATATAAATCTTTATTTGAAATATTTTACATGCAGGCACTTCAAAATTTGTACTTTGAGTTAACATTAATAGGAACTAAAAAACATTATTTAGGTAATAAAATCAGGTACTGAAAATGTAATTAAATTGTAATTAAAATAGCGTCATTTGCACTGGGTACTATATACCCATGGTTAGTGTTCTCGGGTTAATACCCACAACAAAATCCAGTCCTAATTACAGACTTCTAAGAAAAAGTTACAGAAAAAAAAATAAGGTATTAATTACAGGATTCTACAAAATGAACTCTAGAAACACACTCAGAAGAGACTTTATACATACTTTCAACACATATTTTAAATCAACAAAATAATATGTCAATTTCTCCGCTTAAATAAATTTTACATTTATGATTACAAACAAGATCTCTATCCTTTTTTTCATACTTGAATTTCTTTCAATGATGATGGGCTTGGTTATGTTCGACACAAGGCTATTCATGATCATAACAAACCCCTAACCACAATCCTTTAATATCACCTGCACATCCAAGCTTGTAGCACAAGGTATTCCCAAAAAGTTACTCGTCTAGTTACAGACCAGGCTTGATGTTGCTTAACTTTGGTGATCATACCGATGGGGGGGGGGGGTTTAACATGAATTGGTCGTAAGCTATCCCGACAAATAGACCATTTCCTACTGAAGGTTGTTTATAAGGATTGTACAAATACTTGATTAACTACTTATAAGGAAGGTCAAGTAGGCAGCTACAAGCAAAGTGCAAATCTGTAAGGATGCTAATATTGACTGTTAATGACAATGGTATAGAAACAAAGAAAAGTATTGAACTTCTGAATTTAATTCTTTCTATACAAACGATAAATTTACAAAAAAAAATGTTTAATCAATATAAATATTGCTTATCTAACAATTTATCGTAAATAATCAGGCCGGTAGATATAAATATATGATACTGTTTAATTAAAAAAAAACAGAATATCTACTTATATACGAGTATCGATAAAAAATAAAGTTCAAACAATTCATTTCAAATTGTCGGTTGTTTATAACCAAGTTTCGTTAAAATTCGTTAATTTCTGTAATATATATATATATATATATATATATATATATATATATATATATATATTACTAACAAATTGAGTTTAAAACATAAACAGTAACATTTAATTTGCATAACAATAACTTAAAAGTATATTTCAATAAATATCTCATCTGTCATAATTATTTTTAAAGTTTTTAAAATTATCATATACTAGCAGTATAGCTCGGCGTTGCTTGGGTGTAATGAAAGTTTTAAAACTAATCCATGGAGAGTTAATTACTCTCGAGGACGTGTGCAGGAGTGGACTCCTGGGATGTTGGCAATTCTCTCTATGATTAGTGTAGTATCTGTGCAGTATGCTTAAACTGAAAGTATTGCACCTTTGTCCTTTCCTTTGACTAGGACCAATGTAGTATTGGTTCAACATACTGAGGATGTAGTGTCACTTTTCTGTCTGGGATCAGTTTAGTATCTGTGCACTCTATTTAACTTGATATTTATAAATTAATTTTCATGATTCACTTGTTGTATATGATTATAAGACATAATCCACTTGTTTTTAGGGGTTACAGAAACATATAGAAAAGTTGCACTGTTCATTATCTTTTATAAATTTGCGTAAGCCCAAATTTTTTCTGCATGTCCTCTTATCTTACATCAGAGGAACAAAATTTTATATCGGAATGAGAACTTGGAGAGCAGAGTTAGCATTCCAGTTGAATTTGTTGCAATCACTTACGCGCAAATAGCATTGGGAAAGGTATGAATCCATCTTTTCTTCCTCCAGCTATAGGTTGAATAGTGGGACTGATTGGGCTCTATAGCCTTAATTGGCAATCAGTTTACTGCAGAAAGAAATGGCAGCCTACTGCAGGAGAATCTGAATGCTCTCTTTCAACATACCTTGAGCCAGCATGGAAGAGTAGGCCCATAAAATTAACAGAATAAATATATCCTGTTGATGTTGATGCATAGTCAATATTGTATATTGCAGAGTGGGTTTATTTATCCTGCTCCCCCTACTGGAACAAGATGTGACACAAGGTCAATTTTTAGAGTGGGGGAACCCAAGCACAGACTCTCAGGCCATTGGTCAAAGATTACCCAGCTCCAGCATATGCAGTAACTAAGTACAAAGCTTGTCTTAGCATGTCAGGACTGATCTCAGCACGTCTAAGCATGTCTTATTTTGGTCTTGTACCACTACCACAAAAGTAGCAGGTAGATTTACCCTACTCTCCCACTGAAGTGTGTTGTGACACAAGGTCAGTTTTTAGAGTAGGGAACCCAAGTGCAGATACTCAGGCCACTGGTCAAAGATTACCTAGCCCCTGCTAACATGGTAACTGGGTACAAAGCTTGTCTTAGCATGTCAGGACTGGTCACAGCATGTCTAAGATTATCTTGTTTCATACACCCACCACAAAAGTGGCAGGTAAGCAGAGTAAGTGAATACTTATTATTTATATATATATACTAGCAGTATAGCCTGGCGTTGCTCAGGTGTAATGAAAGCTTTAAAACTAATCCATGGTCCTGGAGCTCAGACTCTTTGGACATTGGAATGAAAGACTAAAAAGCAATAGTTGTTTCCAGTTAAAGCGAAACTGTAGACTGAAAGAAAAATGAATGGATGTAAGTCAAATTTTGATTTCCTGGTATCGATATCAAATTTTCTGCACTATTGTAAGAACTGCAACCTTGAAACTTCTGAATATCGTTTCTTATGTCTTTGTCTATGAGTGTATCAAATTTGATTAAAATTGGACCACCCCTTCTATAACCTGATTTTTTCAATTATCGATTTTTCAATATTTATTGGGGGTACCTCGACACAAAACCTAGCTAAGAACACTCGCAAACACTTAGAGTACAACTGTGTAAATTTTAAAGAAAATCGGTTCAGCTGTTTTGGACTCTAGTTAATGAACAGACACACACACAGACAAAGTTCCATTTATAAATAAGTTTATATATATATATATATATATATATATATATATATATATATGAGATGAATTGTTTGAATTTATTGATACTCGTATTTAAGTAGATATTCTGGGTTTTTTTTAATTAAACAGTATTATATATTTATAGCTACTGGCCTGATTATTTACGATAAACTGCACAGATACTACACTAATCATAGAGAGAATTGTCAAGCCAGACATTAATAATCCTGTCATTTTTTATGCTAGTTAAAACATAAGAAATAAAGATATTGGTTTATATCACAAAGCTATTTAATACCAGATCACGGTGCTTGAGTCATATTTATTTTCAAGGGTTGTAGGGTAATGGATATCAGTTTGGAATGAGAAATCAGAGAATACAAATACTCTTTGGAAAGGTATTAATCCATCTCTTCTCCATCCAGCAATAGATTGAATAGCAGAACAGACTGGGTTCTTTAGCCTTGGTTGACAACCTGTCTACCACAGAAAGATATGGCAACCCACTGTGGGAAAATCTTCTGCCTAGTCAATCACGAATCATAAGAGACATGATCATCCAAACATCTGGCACTTATGGCAGACAAAATAAACAGGAACTTTTTTTTTTTTAATAATTAAATCAAACCTTTAGGTTCTTCCATTTCAAAACTAAAGTGGTGGTCATTCTATTTTACGATAAATCTTTCAATTATACTATTTATATTTGGATTATTTTCCTTGTCCTTATTACAACATTTCGAACATTGTGCCCTCCAGCCTTCCTCAGGTGTACACCGATCTTGGTTACCTATAGGGAATTCTGAACTGAACCCTTTATTTAATCTACGGGGGTAGACTGTTCTCATTTCACTACTGATGTAAAGTCTAGTTCTTATTTTCATTTAATACTGTTCAGTTATTACTCACCATTTCTAGTGAGTGCAAATACACACTGTTCGACCCAGGGATTGAAATCACAATATATCTCCAAATTCCCAAATTGTTACTCCCATCCCTAGAAATGAGCAGTGAAATGGAAACTGCCTACCCTCATAGATTAAATAAAGAGCTCAGTTCAGAGTTACCCAGATCAATATACATCTGAGGAAGGCTGGATGACACAACAGCCAAAATAGAATAACAACAAAGATGAGGACCACTGTTTGAATATAAATAAGTAAATAATGATAACTGCTCATCCCAGAAATTCAGACAGAAAGCTTTGGGTTGTCCTATTTCAAAAAAAACCTCAAACACCATTAACTAGTTTCTAACAGAATTTGTCTATACTTCTGAGATGAGGTGCATTTACATTATTTACACTGTTCAGACTGTTGTCCTCATCTTTATTGCTATATTTATGAGGTTTTGGCTGTTGTACTCTTCAGGTGGAGTTCGAAATTTCTAGCACCTGAAGGCCAGAGTGTACAATGACCAAAACGTAAGTTATGTAAATATCACCTCGGAAGTATAGAAAAATTCTGGTAAAAAACTAGTTCATATTGTTTGAGGTTTGTTTTGAAATAGAAGAACCCAAATGTTTCTGTCTGAATTTCTGGGATAAGATATTATCATTATTTGCATTATTTATATTCAACGGCCCAAACAGCACAAATAATGCAGTTTCTGCCAAGCTTGTCTCTCATGATCTTCAATTCTCAAAACAGTAGTGTTTTTAGTCAATCCTTTTATGTTTTAGTCTCTCTTTGTTCCATTTTCCATATTTGGGCTCCCACAAGAGTTCTTTCCTCTGCCAAATGTCCCCAATGAATCACAGTCTTCTAATACATAGTGATTCTGTCACACTTTGCAGTTTCCTGTACAGTTCCTTGTTTTGTGTTTCTTCTATGATACATTAAGTATAGCTCTAAGTATCCTTGTATATGCTCTGCTCAACCAGTATAATATACAGCCCCAAATGTAATCTAAACTTATTTATAAATGGAACTTTGTCTGTGTTTTTGTGTATCCGTTACCTATAGACTCTGAAACGGCTGAACCAATTTTCTTGAAAATTTACACAGCTGTATTATAAGCATCTGCGAGTATTCTTAGCTAGGTTTTGTGTCGAGGTACCCCTGATAAATATCGAAAATCGATAATCAAAAAAATCAACTCATAGAAGGAGTGGTTCAATTTTAATCAAATTTGATACACTCATAGACAAAGATATAAGAAATGATATCCAGAAGTTTCAAGGTTGCAGTTCTTACAATAGTGCAGAAAATTGGTAATATATATATATATATTTATAAAAGGCAAGATGTTTGTATGTGTGTCTGTTTATCTGCCTGTATGTCTGTATTTTTTTTTCAGACCTTTTAGCCCTTCTACGGTTTTGCTTTAACTGGAAACAACTATTGCTTTTTAGTCTTTCATGCCAATGTCCAAAGAGTTTGAGCTCCAGGACCATGGATTAGTTCTAAAGCTTTCATTACACCCGAGCAACGCCAGGCTATACTGCTAGTTAATCATAAATAGAAATCAATTATATTTAAGTAAATACTTATCAGTCAGTTAAGTGCCATAGGTGATACACGCTTGGGTGATCATGTCTCAAAAGACTGGGCAGAAGATATTTCTGAAGTAGGTTACCATTACTTTCTGCAGTAGACTGGATGCCAACCAAGGCTACAGAACCCAATCTGTCCTATTTAGCCCATAGCTGGAGAGAGAAGCAGATTCATACCTTTCTCAAGGTTATTTGCACATGTGTGAATGCATCGAATTTGACTAGTTTTATCTTTATATTTTTTGCCACAACTACAAAGGATGGATTACACATAGTTCTTGGTCATGCTCTTAACTGTCTTAGGCTTGACTTGGCAGAGATCTCTTTAGATCAAAATGCCTCTGAATAATGTTCTCATGTTGTATGGCTCAAACTTATGGAAACATCTTGTTTTAAATGCTGAACTGGCTGGTACCTTGTGGAATCATGTGATATCAAAGGAACATTTAAGTCCAAACATCCAGTCCAGATAATGGTCTGGGTTTAATGAACTCAAACAGGAAAGAGATGCCCCATTCTTAAACAATTTGAGAAAAGGTAGATGCTGATGCCAATTAAAAGTTCCTGAGATACAATTATCCAGAGGGTAACTTTGCTTTGAACCAGAACACTGCACCCAGCCAAGAATGAAAAAGTTCTGAAAAAATAATTTTTGCCAACTACACTGAGCAGGCTCAGGATGATGCTTCCAACCAAGAAGAAACAGAAGTCCGACAAAGCTAATTTTGTTGACTTCTGGCCAGCAAACTGCTAGACCTCCTTTAACCCAAACCATCACCAGCTAAACTTGTTTTGAAACAAACTGCCAACTAGATCCCCCACCCCAACATCAATAATCTCAAGGTTGCTAACAAGTAGGCAAAGATGCACAAAGACTTTGTAGTTAAAACCTCTGCAGCTTTTCAATATTGTGTTGAAGCTCTCATTGAAAATAATGGAAACCACATTGAATAAATTATTCATTTTATATTATCCATAAGTTTTAATAGACTTTTGTATTGATGGGCCTATTGATACATAATAAACAAATTTTGAAGCTCATAGTAATTTTGCAAGTTTTGCTTCCCAACCAAAATGAGCTCAATTTTATAAATATTCTTTATTTAAAAAGACAGTAATGCATATGCGTTGTGGTGCAGTGGTTATTGGCTCGGAACGAGAAATCGGGGAGCCGAGTTCGAATTCCAGTTGAATTCCTTGAAATCATTTACGTGCAAATACCCTTAGAAAAGGTATTAATCTGTCTCTTCCCTCCTGTTATGGATTAAATAACAGGACAAATTGGGTTCTATAGCTTTGGTTGGCAACCAGTCTACTGCAGAAAGCAATAGCAACCTACTGCAGGATAATCTTCTGCCCAATCAGTCATGTCTCTTTAAAGACAAGATCACCCAAGCATGTATCACGTATGGCATTTCACTGACTGAATGCATATAACCTACTGAGTTAAATACATACCACATAACTTTAATTGTCTGTCATATGGCTATCATTTAGCATTGAAACACTATTTACATCGTGCGCAAAGTTTTTTTTTTTCCTTTTTTTTCAAATCATCAACAATTTAGCATTCCAAATACACTCAACACTTTTTCACTCATTACCATCTAGCACAGTGCAACAGGTCATGACTGGGTCAGTGAGAAATGGCACAATTATTTAACTGTTCAATAAAAAAAAAAAATAAATAAAATAAAATAAAATTACCAACTGCTTATTGGTTAGAGATTTGCTTGCTTATCACCTACTATTCAATAGTAGTCAGGATCATCGAGTCAATGCAAATGATCCTTTCCTTAGTTACATAGTATGTGCTTCCCCAGGGACACATACAGCTATGAATTCAGAGTTTTCCTTCTCCTACACCATTGCCACCAATGGGTATAGAACCCAGTCTGTTCTATTTACCCATAGCTGGGGGGGGGGGAAGAATTAGATTCATACCTTTCCCAAGGGTATTAGCATATAAATGAATGTAATGAACTTGGCTCTCTGATTCGTAAATCCAAGTCACTATCCATTACTCTACTGTGCCTCAAAAATATTAAGGATACTAAGAGTGTAAAATAGATACTAAAATTCGAGCACAACTGATGAGAATAAAATGTATTGACACCATATACTCTTCTCAGTCAGTTAAGTGTCATACACGATAGACATTTAGGCAATCATGTCTCTTTTAAGACATGACTGTCTGGGCAGAAGATTTTTCCCACAATAGGTTGTCATTACTTTCTGCAATAGACTGGTTGTCAACCAAAGCTATAGAACCCAATCTGTCCTGCTATTTAACCCATAGATAGAGACGGATTCACAATTTTCCCAAGAGTATTTGCATGTAAGTGAAGGCAACTAATTCAACTGGAATTAGATCTCCGATTTCTTATTCCAAGCCGATATCCACTGCACCACAAACGCACATCCACTAAAACTCATTTGTTCACCACTGCTGTAGCCAAGTATGGAACTCACAACTCTTTGGGTTAAGTCACTGGAACTAACCAATACCTATGTCCACATGAGTTATGTGCCCTTGAGGACAGCAAATATAAGCGCTGGTTAGTTGCAGTGGTTGACCCATATATTTCTTTAACACACCTAAATGATTTCAAATCCCCATCTTACAAACATTTTTCTTAATAATAATTTTGAAATTATATCTATCAGCCTATGCACTCAAGAAATCTTCATAATAAAATTATACTCTCAAGCAGAGCTTGAACCTGATTTGTAGGAAAAACAAATTAGTTTTATTCATGGATCTATAAAATGTTTTACTTTAAAATGATTTTAATAATGTTGGATACATATTCACAGCAATAATCTTTAATCAGAAGAAAACAGTATTTTAAAATAAAATTATGTTCTATAGTTTTATTTATAAATTTACCAACATTTTACCTTAAGATGATTTTAATAATGTTAAATAAATATTCACAGCAATAATCTTTAATCAGAAGAAAACAGTATTTTAAAATAAAATTATGTTCTATAGTTTTATTTATAAATTTACCAACATTTTACCTTAAGATGATTTTAATAATGTTAAATAAATATTCACAGCAATAATTTTATCAAGGCTATAAATTTTTACAAACTTTGACCTTCGTATCCACAAAAGAACAGTGTCAAAAAGGTGTTTATTTTCCTGCTGATACTACTATTTTAACTTCTTTTTTGGATTAAATATTCTGTTTTACTGAGAATGAACAAATATGGCTGGGGTAAGACAGATATACTCAAGACATTTATTCTTTGAGAAAAATTAAATTAAACTGAGAACAGGATGGCTGGAAAAACAAATTATTGCTAAAATTGTTTATGAAGGGAAATTCACATGCTTTTTTTTTTAATCATTTTTGCTAAACAAAATAAAAATCTTTTTACTTTTCAATTATTTTGAAATTTTTACAAATGTACCAGTTTCTATAGAGTGTAAACACAATTTTAATTTTTTTACAATATTAATAACAACACAGGATGTGCATTGTAAGGCAGTGAATATCAGCTTGAAATGAGAAATCAGAGAGCCGGGTTCAAATTCTAGTTGAATTTGTTGCATTCACTTACCTGTAAATACCCTTGAGAAAGGTCTCTTCTCTCTCCAGCCAGGGATTAAATGGCAGAACAGATTGAGTTTTATAGCCTTGGCTGGCAACCAGTCTATGGCAGAAAGTAATGGCAACCTACTGCAGGAATATCTTTTTTGAGACAGGATTGCCCAAACATGTAATATATATGATACTTAACTGGCTGAATAACACCACAAAAATTGTATAGATTAATTTTTATGTGGCTTATTTGCTACCAAAAATTGTACTATCACAGTTACATTCATCTCAAACTAACTATACCCATAAACTATGTATCTTACACTGTAACTCTCTCCCTAGAGTGGCTCATGGGTTTTGTATAGAGTGAATAGTATTGTTAAAAGAAAGGCTAATGCTGAAGAGCCAAAGTTGTATTGTTTTTTTGTTAATCATTTCATCCCAAAAAAAGTAATAAAGACAAGGATGCAGGAGGTTACTAAATGTTAGAAAGTATGAGAAAAAAAGAAACACAATTAAGGAGAGAGAAAAATAAAAGAACAAGACTTAAAAAAACAGAAGATAATGATTGAAATTGCATTTAAATTTTTAAAGATCAAAATTAACTGGAATGCAAGAAGCCAGCAGAGAGTTCCACAAATGGGAAGTGCAATAGAAGAAACTGCTAGTATAGAACTTACATGTAGCCATTTCAATTGTAAAATTATGAGACCTTGCCAGCAATCTGGTAATATGCTTACATTCATGAAGTCAAGGTACCATAGCAGAAATTTCATTAGAACAATTAAAAAGAAGATTAATTAACAGACATATGAAGTAAAAATCAAAACGTAACAAATTACAGAGCACTCATTTCAATTAACTGTGTTACTTAAAAATTACTACATTAGAAAGAAAAAAGTTGGAAAGTGACAGATGATTATAACAGTTACTATTTTTTAAATAACGTATTTATTATCTGCATCACGTAGACATAAATGTGAATAAAATAATGACCAAAAATAAATTATCTACTAATTCTTTTACGTACTTTAAATACAAGCGCCAAATTAAAAGAAAATTCTGAAGAAAAAAAAGAAAAAAGGGAAACAATTCAAGGCGTTCTATGATGAGTTATTTCCCTTGACATATGAATGTCAATGAGTTTAGATTTTTGACAAGTCAACTATTATATATATCAATAAATATACTTGTGTGCACACAAATATTTTCCTGGTGTTAACGAAACAGTGCTTAATATAAGATAACAGAGCTATTAAGTCAGTCAGTCAGTTAAGTGCCATACATGATACACGCTTGGGCGATCATGTCTCGAAAGAGACATGACTGACTGGGCAGAAGATTATCCCGCAGTAGGTTGCCATTGCTTTCTGCAGTAGACTGGTTGCTGACCAAGGCTATAGAACCCAATCTGTCCTGTTATTTAACCCATAACTGGAAGGAATAGACGGATTAATATCTTTCCCAAGGGTATTTGCGTGTAAGTGAATGCAATGAATTCGGCTGGAATTCGAACTCGGCACCCCGATTTCTCGTTCCGAGCCGATATCCAATGCACCACAACACACATATATATTAATAAATATATATATTGTCCTACACTTACAGTACAAATCAGTTTCATGCTCTATGCAATCATCAGGTGCATATAATGAACAGGCCATTTCAGAATTTGAATTTTTGGTTCTTGCGTTGTTCAGAGTACTTATATATTATAATGCTGAGATGCTATTTTTTTAATTATATAATTTAAATCGAACTAAATCTTAAATATGAAATCGAAAAGTAAAATCTCAAAAGTTAAATTAAGAGGTAGAATATATTGAGGGTAGAGGGCATATATTTTGTGCCTATGTGTCAATAGGGATTATTTACTGTTTTCAGTTTAGATGAAAACTGAAAAGAATTATTATTATAACAATAATAATGTCTACATAGAAGAATATATATTAACTAGCTGTATAGCCTGGCGTTGCTCAGGTATAATGAAAGCTTTAAAACTAATCCATGGTCCTGGAGCTCAGACTCTTTGGACGTTGGCATGGAAGACTAAAAAGCAATAGCTATTTCCAGTTAAAGAGAAACTGTAGACTGAAAGAAAATTGAATGGATGTAAGTCAAATTTTGATTTCCTGGTATCAATATCAAATGAGTTTTTTTCGTCGTAAACTGAATTTTGGATGCTAAATAAGTCATCAGAGTAAATGGTATCATGGTTGAGACTAAGAACTACAATTATACTGACTTGAAGCCAAACCTGAAGTAAAAACTAAAATAAAAGGACTGAAAAAAATACAGACATACAGACAGATAAAGACATATGCACAAACATCTTGATGGTTATAATAATGGTAATTGCATCGGTTTTCAGTTGAGCCAAAATAAAATCTAACACCGCAATTAGAATAGATGTTAGCTCTGTAAATTATATTTTCAGTCATGCACTAACCGTTTAGTGGGCACATCTTATTTTTTGGCAGTGACAATTATTTTTAGTAAAGTTCTTATTTATAGCAGCGTTACTTTTATTTTGTAGGTTGGACATGTGTTTATTTAATATCATATTGTTATGTCGTTATATATATTTATCAATGTTCATAACGAAATTATAACTAACCTTAAGATTGATTTTGTGAAAATCTTTTTTAGTGTAGGAGAATAGTTAAAATGTTTGGGAATTAAATTTAGAAAAATTTTTCCAAAGTTTTTTTTTGACACTACACCTAAAAGGTGGATTAAACCATATGACATTACATTTACACTGTTTCGACTTATATTTACCCGCTTTGTTTTCTGTTCTAAGTATTCTAAACTTACAGTATGGTTACCTTTTTTTTCTAAGACCTTAATGTAGAATTTAATTTATGTAAATAGATATGTAATTTTGCTGTTGTCAAAAATTTCTTTTTCACTAAAGTTGGTAGATAATTTAAATTTATTTGATTTATTATGTTGCCTATGGTGATGGTTAGATTCTTTGTTGACATATTTGTAGTTGTATGAATCTTTGTTATGTGGTTTACAGCAGCCATTATTCATGTCAAAGGTTACATTGAAGTTGGTCCATTGGGTGTGAGTGGTGGTAGTAATATTATTACACACACACACACACACATCTATATATATATATATCTAAACTTATTTATAAATGGAACTTTGTGTGTGTGTGTATCCGTTACTTATAGACTCCTAAACAGCTGAACCAATTTTCTTGAAAATTTACAGTTGTACTATAAGCGTCTGCGAGTGTTCTTAGCTAGGTTTTGTATCAAGGTACCACTGATAAATATCGAAAATCAATAATAAAAAAAATCAGGTTATTTAGAAGGAGTGGTCCGATTTTAATCAAATTTGATACACTCATAGACAAAGACATAAGAAACGATATTCAGAAGTTTCAAGGTTGCAGTTCTTACAATATTGAAGAAAATTGATAATATATATACATAAAAGGCAAGATGTTTGTGTGTGTGTGTCTGTTTATCTGCCTGTATGTCTGTATTTTTTTCAGCCCTTTTATTTTAGTTTTTGCTTCGGGTTTGGCTCTAAGTAGGTACAATTGTAGCTCTTAGTCTCAGCCATGATACCATTTACTGAGAGGACTTATTTAGCCTTCAAAATTCAGTTTACAATGAAAAAACTTTCGTGCCAACGTCCAAAGAGTCTGAGCTCCAGGACCGTGGATTATTTTTAAAGCTTTCCTTACACCAGAGCAACGCCGGGCTATACTGCTAATACATATATATATATATATGTAGGCAGTAATCTTTTATGCAAGTTTCATCATAAATGACAAAGTATTATGGTTAAGTTTTTCATATAGCTTTTTCATGTGATCTTATAATTTTTCTTCTTTTCAGGACATAAATCATGTAAAAATTGTCCAAATGTTTTATTTCACCAAGTGCTTTTGGCTATACTTTTAGTCATTATCAAGGATGAATTTTATTTTACTTTAACTGAATATATAAAGTGTTTGTGCGTATATATGCAGCTTAAATGGACCAAAACTATCATGGAAGATCGCTATCGACTACAATTGACGTGTTTCAGCTGAGCATTGAAGAAAAAAATGCAAAGTAATTTTGCAACTTGACAATGCCAGGCCACATTACAAAACGGGTGAAACCCTACTTGGAAACAGTTAATGGGAAATCCTACCCCACCTGCCATGTTCACCAGACATTGCCCCATCCGATTAGCACTTGTTCTGATTGATGGTAAATTGTCTGGCTAACAGCAATTTCATTCTCATGAAGATGCTGAAAAATGGGTCAACGTGTAGTTAGCCTCTAAAGACATGTCGTTTTTCTGACGTAGAATTCAAGTGCTGCCAGAAAGATGGGAAAAAATGTAGTGGCTAGCAATGGACAAGGATTTCAGTGACCTATTTCTTACTAATTTTTGTAAATAAAACATTACTTTTCATGAAAAATCAAGGTTTATATTATATATATATATATTGATTATTTAATTACTTACTTTCTGGTCATAAAATTAGACCAGTGCATATTTGTATTAATGAAGTGTTCAATACAATTATATTGTAGAACTTTTGAATATTTTCCATTTGTAAACGAGTTATTACGCAATCTAGGTTTCTACCATGAGTGGTGTCTTCAGGTGATTTCTCTCACCTCTCACGACCAACTCTCTAACAAACAATATGGCTTCCACTTTGCTTATATGCTAATGACCATCACTGAAAATGTATAACAGGCTTTTGATAATAATGCCAAAGCTTGAGCAGTTGCTCTAGATATCTTGAAAGTGTTTGACAGGGTGTGGCATACTGGACTTCTGTACAAGTTCCAGAGCTACAGAGCTTATGATCCTTTCAGCCAACACATTTTGAAAGGTGCTCGTTGGCGTTAATATTAATAATATACAAGACACAAAATTTACTTACGGAAGGGAAAATGTGTTTGCTGAAAGGATCCTAAGGTCTACATAATGACATCTACTTTGTTTAAATCTGTTATTTCTGTGGGTAGAAGTCACTGTTAGTATATATATATATATATATATATATTCCCAAGACTATCAGCCATATAAAATATACTAAGCACTATTTCAAATGCCATCATTTATCATATAAAATGTCTACTATACAAGAACGTGTATGTTTGGGAGATATCCCATGATTTACAAAACCATATCTATGAACGCAAGAGATTTGCCTTGAAACAAACGTTCTCTCTTGTTTGACATCAAAACAACATAGGATCATATCTTTGATTTTACGAATACCTGCCTAATTAAAAACAAACATAATCCTTTAAGGAGAAAGTATTGTGAAAACATAATAGTATCACTATCAACTACAAGCACTTACTTAAAACATTACATCACAATATGTCTACAGATCCAATGTTTATGAATCTAACTTATGTCTACCAATACATAAAAATCAATTAAATACTAATTACATCTCCAATTAAAAATTCAAACCAAAATAAATTTATTACATCCAGCTGTGTTTCAGTGACCCATATAGAAGTGACACCAGCATTTCCGCACAAACATAAAATATCCAACCAGATACAAAATTATTGCAACATCTTGCTACATTTCAACAAGCTAATCAGAAATTACCTCTACAGACTTTCCCTTCCACACACACACTTATATTAAGCTAACATTACTGTCCAATATACACCTAGATAGACAAGCCTTTCTATATGAACACAAATACACTAACACACACTTTACCAAAATATTCCTCGCACATATTATCATTACCGTCCAACATACACTTATACAGACAAGCATTTCTCCACAAACATACACAAGTATACACTTTACCATCCCAAATATTCCACACACATACATCTACAAATAATTATCTACTGCTTTAAGACACAACATATCTGACTAATAAGAATTAACCCCAGATCATAACATACCAGTAAGAAACTTGCATACACACACACATATACAGAGACACATACACACACATATACACATGCCCACACTCATACACACACATACAAATATATACAAACATACATGCGAGTCAAAATTTATCACTTAGCTGACTGATTTTACTTTCAGCATCTATTGCATACACATACATACACACATTATTTAAAACATTACACGTGTGCAATTTTTTCACGTATATACAGATATATGTGCATGTGTACATATGTATGATTTAATCTGCAATGAGAATCCAATGCAATGTTGAATATATAAGACAGTTTGTAAACTATTTTTGGTAAGTTTTGCTGATCAAACAGTATCAATAAATAAATAAAATCCAGTATTCATATGACTAATGTGAATCACGTCCTGTCTTGTCAATGTAGATTTGGTTGAAACAAAATCTATTGTTCAGGTGGAACTGTTTGATCAGAAAAACATGTCAAAATATGAGATTTCCAAATTGTCATATATATATATATATATATATATATATATATATAGACACACACACACATACATACTGAATACATGGTCTTAACTTTACCATTACGGAGGGTCATTTAATTACAACTTAAATTTTATTCGTTCATTTTCTTCAAGGTTTTCATATCCCACACTAAGTATTAATTTAGCAAAAATAAAAGTTAAGAAACTAAGCGATTTCATTTCCCATTCTTACAAATTCTGAAACAATATGGAATGCATAAACCTCAAGAGAAAATAGAGTTTCCAGAACCAGTTCCTTGATAGGCAATCATCATGAGATAGAACCAGTTCCAATATATTTTAATCAACCCAGCTCATATATGGGAAATGCTGAAAAGTCCTTGGCCCATACAAGAAGCAATATATATCATATAAGCTAATGTCTGATTAGATTTTGGAGTGTGTGTCAAGCTGAGAAACTTTCAACACTCCTTCCCTTGCCTATCCCTTAAACTTAAACTTTACCCAACTTGGGTTTGGTATGGAAAGGAATTTTCTTACCTGAGGTTGTGGTGTAAACGAATTTTTACAGATACTGTAAAGTCTTCTCCTTCTACTCGGCTTTTTGTTTGTTGAATAATGTCATGAACAAGTTCTGGTTTTCTAAGAAGACAAGCTCCGTATCCCTCTGCCTGGGCCCATCTGGAAAATTAAATAAAATATATAAGCTGCTGATAAAAGAATCATTTACACTAGCATCCTCATCTTTATTGTCATATACACAAAGTTTTAGCTGTTGTACACTCTGGTCTTCTTCAGGTGATATACAAACCATTCATTTCATCCACCAGGGTAAATTGTTCTAATTTCCCATGCCATGCCATTTCTGGATAACTCGGTTTCAGTTATTATACCATCCGCCCATGCACTGAATACTGCTGTCACATCTGGTCTGGTACCCCTGCTATTCATCTCAGGGTTCTTGACAAAATCCAAAAGAGAATCTGCAATATAATCAATCCTAACCTGGTAGCTCAACTCCAGTTACTTTCTTTTTGTGGCTTCCCACTGTATGAATTTACTGAAGCTACTAGACTAGCAACTAGGTCCCACCCTTTACAGCAAAACCAATCAAATGTGACCGCAACTTCTACTCTATCAGATTCTTTTTTTGCACTTCCCACCTGTGTAACTACCTTCCATATACTTGCTTCCCTGACAGCTACAATCTCCAAGAATTTAAATGCAATGTCAATTGCCATCTCTTATCTTCTTGACTCACATCCTTTTCCTGACAACCCTTGTATCATGTTCTTCTTCCTTTCCACTCTACTCTCATGCAGCTCTCTTCACACCAGTGTTCTCATCCTTCTCTTACCCATTCTCTGACACACCCTGTAACCTGTTCCTTTCTCATTACTCTCCTCTTATGTAACCCCCTGTGCACCAGTAGCAGTTCTGCCTTGCTTGGGGTTGAAATGACTAAAAAAATTAAAAATAATCTCCCTTTCGTAACTCAAATTTTCAAATTTCTGTTCACCTCTACTGTGGCCAGGTATTGAACTCACAACTTTTTGAGTCTAGTCACTGGATTACTTCAGCCAATGCTTTTATCCATTGGGCCAGATGTCCTTGAGGTTCAGTTCAAAATGTGAACATATATCACCTAGAATGGCTGAAGCATATAATGGCCGAATCATTGTGAATAAGACAAAGGACAATAGTCCAAACAATGCAGTGTAAATTATTACAATAACTTATCTCAGAAATATAGACAAAATAAAAGCGTAATATTAAACTTAAGAATTTATTAGAGCAACAAAAAAAAGTGTTATTAAATGAAAGCAGAATTGTAAGAAAAGAATAAAAACAAAAGAACGTATTGTCATGATATCAGTTTTTTTTCAATCAAATTATCACGTCAGTTAAGTGCCATACGTGATACACGCTTCAGGCGATTATATCTCAAAAGAGACATGACTGACTGGGCAAAAGATTATCTCACAGTAGGTTGCCATTGCTTTCTGCGGTAGTATAGAACCCAATTTGTCCTGTTATTTAACCCATAACTGGAGGGAAGAGATGGATTAATACCTTTCCCAAGGGTATTTGTGCGTAAGTGAATGCAAGGAATTCAACTGGAATTCGAATTTGGCACCCCGATTTGTCATTCCAAGTTGATATCCACTGCACCACAACACACACATGATGAAAAATATTTGCAATTGTCAGATTAAGTCTCATACAAATTAAACTGTATGAGAATGTTATTAAAATTCAAGAGTCAACTAAGCACACACACAAAAAAAATAAAAACAGCTATATAGCGATCTAACTTTCATCTCACAAGTCATACAAGAAAGAACAGATTTTACAAGGCATTCCTGAAGAGAAAAGAATAAGATAATCAACAAGGCTTCTTTGGCCATGGAACAGTAACACACCAATGTAGGTCACCTCTTTAAAATGTACATTCAAGAATTACTCTGTTGTATACCTACCTATATATAGTAATGGTATGTTCTTATCCTCTTAAATAGGTGGACACTATTGGAGTAAAGGGAGGAGTAGAATGGTTATACCAACCAGCAGTGTATCTACTTCACACCACATGCAAGTCATGTATTTGTTGATATACTATTATTCCCAACTTCCATTTTGGTGATTACTCATGCAGTAACCTTTTAGGGTTACAACTTACTTGAAAATACAAGATCCAAACCAAAAAATCTGTCAGGTGTGATGAATGCTAATGGTGACTGGAGAGAAAGAATCAAGAGCATCCATAGTTAGCATTATGACTGGAGTAACTTCAATCCTCACTGGGTACCACACACTTGTAATCTAATGTCAGCTTAGGTAAGCCTTATACAGCCTTAACATGAATTAGTTGTTTTGCAGGCTGTTACTATTTTAGTTACTTCACTTGGTGTTTCAGATTACTTACCTTGTGCCAAACTAAATTCAGCAGTGTATTGATAGACTGGTTTATTTCCTATGGCTTAGCAACCCTTTGCAGTTATTTTAAGCCAGAAAATATCTTTAAATTCTATTTTTTTTTTTTGAGATAATGGTTTAATGATATGTCTTACTAATTAACCCATAGCTGGAGAAGAGGTGGATGTATCCCTTTCCCTAAGGATTAATTGCATATAAGTGAATATAATGAACATAACTGGAGTTGAAACTTGGCTCTCTAATTAACAATTACAAGCCATTATCCATTACACCACCTACACATCCAAGTTTATAGCACCTGGTCACCCATCTAGGTACTAAGCAGGCTCAATATTGCTTAACTTTGGTGATCATACAAGAACTAGTGTTTCAATATATGACATGACTAAGCCTCAAGCAAAGTAAAAAATATTCATTAAACAAATGTAGAAAATGACCCGATTTTAACGTTTCAAGGAAGTTTTAACAAATAAAAAAAAATTAATTTCTTGCCTTTGAGGACAGCCACAGTTAAGGTCAACACCATCAGCATAGCTGCGAAAACAAATAAAAATGTCAACAATAAAATGTAAATAAAAAGGCAGACAAAAGAAAAAAAGAAATTCTAATGAATACAGAATAATGAATGAAGAATTTCCATTTGAATTTTTCATACAAGAAATTATTATTATTATCCCATCTACTTGAAAATTTCTAATATATTTATGAGACATTCTGTTTCAAATTCATGGTCTGGCCATCAAAGATTTTATTCAAATTTGATACACTTATAGAGCTTCATGGTAAAAATTGAATGGTACCTATTTTAAATCTCTAGGTCAAAGGGTTCCTGACATATGGCCCATTGACCCTTGCCACAAAGGTCAATTTTAGAAAATAGTCATATAGTTCAAATATCAATATCTCAGTTGTTTTTCACCCACAAAGTTAAAATGTAAAACCATTTTAGAATACTTGGATAGATCAAAATGGTGATCTGTTTTTTATTTAAAGGTCAAATAAGATAATTTGACTATGACCTTAACCTTTAAGTTTTCAAAAACATTTAATTTTTTGGAATCTGACAACAAATTTATCTGCCTTATGGTAAGATATGTACAAAATTTTGTGGTGGACTTTGGAGTGTGGCCTCACTTACAAGGGTTTACTCAGTTGGGCCAAATTAAAAATGGCAAATTTTGCTATTGCCACTATATGCTAACATTTTCATCTAATATTGTCAAGTTGTTTATCTTTAGAAAGCTCTTTGAATGCTGATTAATATTCACATAAGAACTATGATAAAATCAACAGAATTTGTGCTATTTCTTGTTAAATGTTGACCCATTCAGTGGAAAATAACCTCATTTTTGGTTTTGCATACATTATATAACAATTTTTTATATGAAAATTGACATAATGACATTATTTGAACAAGTGTCATGAATTTATTAAAATAGGAAAATATGCAACAAATGATGTTAATGGTGATACATTGAAACAAATATTTTAAAAAGTTTAACATTTACAAAGAGGTTAACAAACAAACTTATTTTTCTTGTTGAAATACATGTTTAAATAGAAAATTAAAGTTTGAATATGCAAACCACTTATTTTTTTCACTCAAATTTTTTATGATGACTTACTTTGGTTGTATCTTTATTTAAGGTTACTTCAAGAAATTTTCTTTCCTAAAATATTTGAAGCATTTTTCATCTTATTTTTCAAATGATTATAAGTTCTTCCAGAGTCAGTTATTGTATTAACTAAACTAAGAATATCAGAATAATTTAAAATTAATATATTTGAATGTAATAGCTAACAGAAAGATGTAGAAGGGCTCCTTGGTTGTAAAAATGTCAATTTTACTTTTTCATCATCAGTATATTTTACAAGCATACATCCTAACCATTAATTCCTATCACAGATTGCTGTAACAAATCTCTTAATGATTTCAAGCTCTATATTGTCTAGTTTTATCATTTTAACTATTTTTCTTTCATTTTGAGTTGACACAGCTTTTATTTCTACAGTTTCAGGAATAAAACTATAGTTTTTGAGTTCCTGTAATTGTTGAGGAATACAAAATATTTATGCATGAAATGTTTTTTCTTGCATAAATCAAACAACTGTCTTGATGACATTATTTATTTATTATAAGGTCACTGCAAGGTTGATTTTGTTGCTAATCTCTTAACTAACACAACTCATGACATTGTCCTTTCCCATGAGATATAACAAAAAAAAGGGGCCACTCTGCATCAATACTAGTCAGCCTTATGGTTTTACAAATTGATAAAGTTTTTATGATGTTGTAAACCTCCCTTGTGTCCTTCCTGTCAACACCCAAATCTCTGCAGCTGATCGATAACTAATCATTTCATTCGAAACTTGGCCCTGTCTCAAATTGTGTTCGATTGATCACAAAGCCAGTTTGAGTTGAAAGTTGCCAAAATCCACTGTATTGACAAATCAGACAGAGCTGGGAGTCACAATAAGAAAAAAAAATCTTTGTGAAATCTAAACTTATTTATAAATGGAACTTTGTGTGTGTGTGTGTGTGTGTGTGTGTCTGTTACCTATAGACTCCAAAATGGCTGAACCAATTTTCTTGAAAATTTACACAGTTGTACCATAAGTGTCTGCGAGTGTTCTTAGCTAGGTTTTGTGTCGAGGTACCCCCGATAAATATCGAAATCGATAATCGAAAAAAATCGGGTTATAAAAGAAGTGGTCCGATTTTAATCAAATTTGATACACTCATAGACAAAGACATAAGAAACAATATTCAGAAGTTTCAAGGTTGCCGTTCTTACAATAGTGCAGAAAATCGATAATATATATATATATATATATATATATATAAAAACAAAATGTTTGTTTGTGTGTCTGTTTATCTGCCTGTATGTCTGTATTTTTTTCAGCCCTTTTATTTTAGTTTTTGCTTCAAGTTTGGCTCTAAGTAGGTATAATTGTAGTTCTTAGTCTCAGCCATGATACCATTTACTCAGAGGACTTATTTAGCCTTCAAAATTCAGTTTATGACGAAAAAAACTTATTTGATATTGATACCAGGAAATCAAAATTTGACTTACATCCATTCATTTTTCTTTCAGTCTACAGTTTCACTTTAACTAGAAACAACTATTGCTTTTTAGTCTTTTGTGCCAACGTCCAAAGAGTCTGAGCTTCAGGACCATGGATTAGTTTTAAAGCTTTCATTACACCCGAGCAATGCCGGGCTATACTGCTAGTTAAAAATAAGGTGTTTATATATTATGCATTCTGTTTGGTACAGTATTTATTTTTGAGTTTATCACTGTTGCATACAATTATAATTCCATCCCATGGACCTCTATAGGATGTAACACTTTATCTAAATTGGTTGGTCTGGCACCAAGCTAAAGTTGGAGGGTTTTTCTGAGGTAGGCAGTCATGTGTCTCTCATGTTAACCTAGATATGGTCTAACTCCCAAAACAAAATTCTGTCTGAAAACCCACTGACTCTTGCTTATATTAAACCTCACATCTAGCAGGGCTGGGTGTGACACATTCTGGGTATGCTAGCATTTTCAAATGACCAATCAGGGATCCTCCTTTTATCTGATCAACCCCATCCCTTTCTCTTCTATGTAAGTGTCTCTTATTACAACCCAAGGGGCATGGAACATTTCTCTGACTTTCTCAAAATTCCATTGGTCTTTAATTTTCTTGGTTTTCCAATACTGATGAATTTTAATTCTTAAGTTAATAATCAAGTAAGCTCATTGTGAGTCCCATGACAATAAAATATTCATAGAAATTCCTCTATCACATCGTTAAATATCCCAACAACAATCATAAATATGAATCATCATCATCATTTATCCATCACACCCAGATGGTGCAGAGGGCAGCAACTTTTTGTTGCTGCTTCTGTAACAAACTGTTTCTTTTTACAGGGCAGGGTTGTTAGCCCTGCACCTAACCCCCAAACCTGGAGGACCGGTGGACCATTCTTGGTCCTTATCTTTACAGCACCTGGTATTCCCAAATGGTCACCCATTTAAGTACTGACCAGGCTCAATGTTGCTTAACTTCGATGATCAGACAGGAACCGGTGTATTCAACACGATATAGCCAAAGACATAAATATGAATGCCGGTTAATTTTAAAAAGTTGGTGGAAATTAAAAAATATTAAATTGACAACTTTTTTCCATTTCACTGAAACAGCCATTAAACACTATCTTCTCTTCTTTCTTTCCTTTTCCCACATGATCAAAACGGAATAGTCCATTATTTATGAGATACTAACAAGGCATAATGGTCATGCAAACTAATGAATGGAGGGACAAATAAAATTATATGATTATGTCACATTTTTTTTTATAATCATATCACCCCAAGCAAGGCATTTTATTGCCACCATTTTGCAGGGGGTTACATAGGAGGAAAGTTATGAGAAAGAGGGACAGGTTATAGGAGGTGTCAGAAAATGGGTAAGAGAAAGATGAGAATACTGATGAGAGTGGAGTGGACAGAGAAAGGAGCATGAGAGAGAGGATGCAGGTTAGTGAGATAGAAGATGACTATTGACTTTACATTTAAATTCTTTGAGATTGTAGCTGTCAGGAAAGCAAGTAAAGAAGGGAATTCCACATTGCTGTTAAATTTATGAGAAGCTACTAAAACTCAGTCTGTTCAAAAGTGTCTGGATCTTGCAAGACAAAGTACCAGTAAATAGCTCCCATATAACACTTCTGTAGCAGTTAAATTTTTCTCCATTCCCAGAATTCTCCTAACCAAGCTTGATCTAGTCTGTAACGAAAGACATGACTTACCTCAGAAGTCAAAATGAGCGCAACTATGTCTTGCCTGTAAGATAATAACAAAAAAGAAAGATGGCCACTATTGAAGACACAATTTATGCATGCATATCTCGTCCAGAGTGAGACGATATTTGCACACGTGCAAATTTTGGCCATCTTGGAATGGCATGAAAAGTGGGTGCCAGCACTGCTGTCAGAACGATTTTCTTGGTGGATTGTTTGTGTCATGCAATTGACAGTCAGACTGACAAAGAGGAAGAAGAAGCAGCTTAGTTGGTGTCTGTTTCACAACTGCCCCCCCCCTTAACAGCCGAGAAAAGAAAACCTGAAATCCATTTCCTTGAGGCAAAGAAAGAAAAACAAAAACAGCTGGCCTACTGGCAGCAAGCATCCATGCACTGCACCTTTTGTTCCCCACCCCCACTCACCATTATTCATCTTTTTTTCTTTTTTATACTACATAATTTCAACCTATTTTTTCTATCAAGTCTTATTTGAAAGGCAGAGGCCTTCAGAATGATAACACACTGATTAATGCAACTCTGGTTGCAATTCCAAGTGCATTTGACAAAGAGACAATATTTTTTTTTTTTTTTAATCATATCACCCCGAGCAAAATCGGTAACGCCACTGATGTGCAGGGGGCTACATAGGAGTGAAAAGATTGGAAAAGAGAAAGCCAGAAACCACATCCTAAACAGGAAACAAGGGATGAGCCTCTTCACCTGTTCAATAGACGTGGGTGTAGTGTGAACCGGGTGATAGTTTAGTCTATCTACTCCAATGATATATGAGAAAAAGAGAGAGAGATGGTTATATGAATAGACCCACATGTGTGTTTATATATACAATAAGGTACTTCAAAGTTCTCAGGTCAATTCAGTTCCAAAAATTAGCATTTTTTGTATGATCACTGAAATACTCATTTTGGAAAGTTGGTCAGACTCTCATATGGACATAAATAAAGGCTATAGAAGAATTACAATTGCTGGCATAATGTTCTTTATTATAAAATCTTATGGAAAGTTACAAAATAGTATCAACCAACATATTTATTTAAATTTATTTGTTTGAACATTATTTTGAGTGAATACTGTTTTTCTATAATTAAAATTAATTAGCTTGAAAAGCACCTCTGATCCGTGGTGGACTGGGGTAAGAAAAGGCTCGTGAATTTTAATGCTTCCAAAACGAAGCTGCTATCTATTAACCATCACTCCTACCCCCTATAAGCATGGCTCAGTCTAGTCTCCCTGAAAGCAAAACACTGCATCTCTTTAGCTTAACTCTCATAACAGACCTCAAGTGGAATCACTATATAGAATCCATAGCTAAATCCGCTGCTAGGAAAGTCGGTTCTCTGTATAGGGCCAGGAAGTTTTTTTTACGCCTGAAACAATCCTGCACATATATAAATCTGCCATCCGCCCGTGCATTGAATACTGCTGCCATATCTGGTTGGGTTCTCCTACTATCCACCAAGGTGTCCTTGACATAATCCAACGGAGAATTAGTAATGTGATAGATCCGGACTTGGCAGCTCAGATACAGTCACTTTCTCACTGGCGGGATGTGGCTTTCCTGTGTCTATTCTACAAATACTTTCACGGCTTCAGCTCCAATGAACTTAACTCACTGGTGCCTCCTATATATAAATTTACTCGAGCCACAAGATTAACTAGGTCCCACCCTTTTACTGTGAAACCAATAAATTGTAAACGCAAATTCTACTCCAGCAGCTTCTTTTCTCACACTTTCTGCCTGTAGAATTTCCTTCCATTTACTTGCTTTCCCGACAGCTACAATCTCAAAGAATTTAAATGTAAAGTCAATAGTCATCTCCTATCTCACTAACCTGCATCCTCTCTCTCATGCTCCCTTCTCCGTCCACTTTACTCTCATCAGTATTCTCATCCTTCTCTTATCCACTTTCTGACACCCCCTATAACCTGTCACTCTTTCTCATAACTTTCCTCCTATGTAACCCCCTGCAAAACAGTGGCAGTAAAATGCCTTGCTTGGGGCAGCATGATTATAAAAAAACAGTACATTTATATATATCCACTGGCCTGAATATTTGAGAAATCATGTTAGGAAAATATGCATCTCCTGGGAGGATTCAAACCTACAACTCCTATACACATAGAAGCTACCAATTGATCTGAAGTGTCTTAACCACTTGACCATGGAATATTTCACAGTTGAACAAGGTCAAATTAAGCTATAAATACACAAGTTCCTGATAGTGTTCAAACAAATAAATGCAAAATAAATGTATCAGTTAATACCATTTCATAATTTTCTGTAGGATATGAACCAGAGCAGATATGGATAAACAGAAAGATAAACAAGATTAAAATAATTCAACTTACGGTAAGACAATCTCTGCTGCATCTGCATAGTCTTTGGCACAGTTGGCAGCAAACTGGACTATGAGTGGACGGTCAGCTGGAATGGATAAAATAATAACTGACAATTAGTCATCTTTAGCACTTCCAGGTTTCAATATTGTTTATTCATAAATCTCCAGGATGCAATAACAAAAATACTGTTTCATGGAATTTTTCTCTTAAAAAATGTTCTGTTACAAATATCAAAATGAACAATCAACTTGTAAACTTGACCAATAAAAAAAATGTTAAACTACATACCCCACCCCCATTAGCACCTCAAGGTGCTTCAACACACAATAAAATTATTTTTCTTTAATATTTATAAAGTGGTATTAGTGAATTAGTAAGTTTAAATTAAATTGCATCTGGCAGCAAGGCCTCCGATTGGGAGGAGCACGAAACCACTTCTTAATTGCTGTTGTTCCCAGGCCCACCCTGACCTGGAGTGGTAGCACCTGTTAGGGTCTCTTTTTTTTTAACTATTAGAATCTTTTGCTGGAAATTTTTACTATAAAAAGGTATTTTTAAACTCTTAGTGTTTTGACCCAGGATTAACTATTTGCCCATAGCTGGGACCCTAACAGGTGCTACCACTCCAGGTCAGGGTGGGCCTGGGAACAACAGTAATTAAGAAGTGGTTTCGTGCTCCTCACAACCTCCCAATCAGAGGCCTTGCTGCCGGATGCAATTTAATTTAAACTTACTAATTCACTTTTATGATATTAGATTTTCAATTCAATTTTTCAAAATAAAATCAATTTTTTAACCAATAAAAATTGAAAAAAAAAAAAAAATTGTTGTATGACCTTATCTGGGGAAAAAAAAATGCTGACAATATATAAAAAAGTTAACCTTTAGCACTTTGCATCATTAATATTACTTCCATTTCCACAGCATTCTTTTTCAAGGCCTCTCAATAGCAGTATCTTTATTGTTAATTTCACTCAAAGTTGTTTTCTTTTTTTCCATAGAAGGATATAACAACACAACTATAATAATCAAACACACTATCATTCAGGGATCAGAGTCACCTTTAGTGTGAGGATAAACTTTTTGTACAGCAAATGAAGTCATATATAGAGTGATAATGGTTAACAACAAAATGATATATCTATAATATTTTAAATGGTGTGTTCAAAAACACCAGAATACTAATGCTGTGACAATGTCACACAGTACTAACAAAGGGTTAGACTTTTAGTATAAATGTTACTGAAAACCAGCTTATTATGATGTTTCTATTCTCACCTTGCATATCCCAAATAAGAATACTAGTCATAGTACAAATTTTTGATAAGTAAAGCAGTCATACTTTACAAGAACAGCTTCTTACCTTTACAAGTTGTGAAGTCACTGTCACGGGCTTTGAGGGAACACAAGAAGCTTTTTGATACGATCATTGGAGTGTAAGTCAAATCAACACCATACCTACGAACCAGCAAACGGAATGGTAACCTGAAAAAACATTTCAAGTCTATCAGTTGACAAGCAACTTTGTGTGTATATATTTTGGGTGTGATGGACAAATTGTCATCTAAATTACACAAAAATGAAAATAACACTGACATCTCATTTTAAGATATATTTACCAAAATTATATAAAAATATCGATATACTAATGTATGGATATCGGCTCAGAATGAGAAATTGAGAAGTCAAGTACGAATTGAGAAGTCAAATACATATTTGCGCACAAATACTCTTGAGAAAGGTAATCCGTCTCTTCCCTCCAGTTATGGGTTAAGTAACAGGACAGATTAGGTTCTATAGCCTTGGTTGGCAACCAGTCTACTGCAGAAAGTAATGGCAACATGCTGCAGGATAATCATATCAGTTGAAATTTATTTATGAAATATTTTCTCTCAAAAAAGGTTTTTAGGGAAATGGGTTTCTCAAGTCCACTAGCTCTGATTGTTCTCTTTCGCATTGAAAGCAGGGGAGGGAGTAGGAACTCCCCATTTAGGAGATTGGTGCAACACCATCTTTCTGTTCCAGTTTCTCTAATTTTATCTGAGCACCTTAACGTGGTGTAATGTCTAGTCAGCTTGTCTCGCTAGAACCTATTACAACTGAGTAGCGAGTTTGATCCTCACTGGGTGCCCTATACTTTCGGCTTTGTGACACATCTAAGCGACGCTTAGAAAATCAACTCTCCCAATTTGATCTTGAGCTTAATTAAACTTAAATATAATGACAATCTTGCTGAATAGCTGTAGTAGTGTAACTCTTACTGCGTTGCTTGAATTCGCTACACATGAACTAATTTTTTTGTGAATGCTTACTAGTACTAGCCATTGCTCCATGGTAGCTGTCCATTGCAGCAATGCAATAGTTATTGATTTCACACACGTGTCAAACGTTGGCATTAGAGCCGAGCCCAAGTAAAATACACAAAAAAGTAAACATACGTCGGGTCAGTCTGTAAGTACTCATCCGGAAATGTTTTCGAGATTGACCAATAAAAGGAGGATACTGGTTGCTGAAAGCTCCAAATATTTTAGTTTTTTATTCTCTCAGATATGCATTAAAGAAAAACTTACTTGGAATAGCGCACCATTGGGGCACAAATCTTAACCATGTCTTTTTCTGCAAAAAGTTCCAGTGGCTTTTTCCATGTAAATTCTTCATCGCAACCATAAGCATCGTTCTCAGTTATAATATTGCTTGTATTCATCTTCATAGCGATTTCTCTAGAAACAGCTTGGTTCAATTTTACTCCCTGTAGTTTGGTCAGTAAGTATGAAGAAATAAATGGATAGTTAAAATTTTAAAATAATTACCTTTCTTTAGTTAGGTTTTTTTTTTTGTTTTTTTTTTCAATATGATTGTGTAGAAAAAAAAATGAAAATAGAGAAAATTACGTAACGGGATTTCAGGTTTGAATCTTTAAATAAAATTTCGTCTAAAAAATGTTATTTTGCACTTGAGAGAAATCTAGGAAATAAACAAGAATAGACTGACATTTTATATTAAACGCTCTTACTGACTAAAACATTTGACAAGATTTCACAGGTTGTTTGCAAATCCACATGTCAACAAACCGCGCCACCATTTCACATGAAAATTTATTACCTTTAAACACAGAAGAGTTATACTATTTAGCTAAATGGTTAAGGCTGTGGTCATGTGGTACTTCTGAACACGTGATGGTTTAATTGTCATTCTTCTTGGTTCGAACTCTTCTAATTAGCAATAATCTTCATGTATGGAGCTATTTTTTTAATTACAGTATATAAAATTTCACTTTACTATCGATATATTCTCAAAGTTTCTAGTTTTTATTTTTTTACAAAAAAAGCAGTTATTGGGCGGAAGTTTCGTCTTTTGTGAACATCTATTTTTATTTTTTAAGTTAACAAAAAACAATTGCTTCATTTGTTTTTTAACCGGTATTTCATAAATTATCTTCTTTTGTCATCATTCAGGAAACTTCATAATTTCATCCTCCCAAAATTATTTTAGCTCTGTGACCAAAGAAATGTTAATGTTTGATTTTGTTTTTGCAATCTTCCAAAAATTTTAATTTAAGACTACAAACAGATTATTAGTCAACGCTAACACGCACATGACACACACTGACCACAATAAAGGAAAGCGCATACACACAAACACGCTATCACAGTTTAACGCACACAATACAATAAACAAGCCGAAGCGTACACAGTTCATGCCAGAACGCGTGCGCTCATATGTGTGTGTGTATGTATATGAGTTATAATGTGTGTGTGTACACGCATTTGGGTACCTCCAATTCCAATATTTCGGCATAAAGATTTGATGCCTACGCTGAAAATAATTTTTTTTTTAATTTTCAGCGTAGGCATCAAAAAATGAAAAAACATTCTTGAAGCCTTTTTTTTCTTTTTATCTTTTTTTTTTTTTCTTCAAGATCGAGATAGTAATTTAATTAACATCTCTCCTGAATATATTTTAGGGAAAAAAAACAAAACAAAACAGGAAATGGAAAAGTTTTCAAACTTTTTATGTGACTAGTTTCGTTCCTTAGGACTTTATCGGACTTAAATGTTTTCATGCGCCTGCTACACAGGAGAGGGGGGGGGCATTGAAGATTTTATTTAATTTTAATTAGCCGATTTCATTTAAATTTCTTTTTGTTTCCACTTTTGTCATAGTATTTTTTTGTTTTTTTTTTCTAAAATTATTCTTCTTGAGTTATAAAAAAGATGTATGCATCGTTTTTTGTTTTGTTTTCCAAAGAATTCATGAATGAAATGAAAACTTCCAAGACGAGAAGTAACGATTCTTTGGGTACTTCGACGTGGTGTATGTCTAGCAAGTGCTGCAAGATTAATTACGACTGAAAAGTCAGTTTGATCTTCAATTGGTGCCTCACACTTTCGGTCTTACTCTTGTGCTTACATTTAAGCTACACTTAAAAAATCACCACTTGCCTTAATTATTGTATTCATTGTATTGTCATTGTCAGATCATCAAAACATTACGCAATATAATTCTGTGTTATCCTAGGCTAAAAAATAACGATCCGATAGACTAAAGATTTTTTTTACAAGTGAGCCTATCTAGTTCCAGAAATAGTTTTTAGTTTTAAAATAAAAATTACAAAAAAACACTTGTAGTAGACGAAGAGGTATCAAGCCCCACACACTCAACAGAAAGAAAGGAAATTTCACTATTAAGAAGACTAAGAAGAAATATTTGCAAAAGATTCATTTTCTGAATTAGGATTTCATTTAGTTACTTATTCGGTGTTTGTTTCTTTTGTGTGTGTGTGGTGGGGATTTTTAAAAATTAAAAAAAAATATATTCTTTCTTTATTAATGATATATAATACAAAATTAATTTATTTTTAAAATTGGGAATTAAAAATTCTAAATAAATTTTAAAAAGCAGCAACTATTCTTTATCAACACATGCAATAAAAAAGAACAGTAAAAAAAAAAACTAAGAAACTATCGCCCGCTCGCATTGCAAAGCTTTTTCTTGCAATTTGAAAAAGAAAAAGATCGAACTTCACTGTAACAGTTTGTTGTTTTATTTATCTTTAAAAAGAAATGAATAAACTGATAAAAATACCCAACGTAACTGAAATGAAATAGAAGTTTTTAACATTAAAGAAAAATATGATTTTAATTTAAAATTATTAAATGAAAATAATTCATAAAATAAATTCATAAAAATATTTTTTAATGGATATTAGACAAGACAAGAGCAATTTAATTTTCTATCTACTTTTTAAAGGATTTTTTAACGAAACTCAGATTTTTATTATTTCTGTTCAAATTTTCCATAAAACTGAAGAAAACCATAAATTCGGACCTTAGTAATAATTTGAGGTTATAGGTTACATCCGGTTTTTTTTTAAAGTAAGACTGCACGTGTTTAGTTTGTGTCTTATCCTTGAATGTGATGAAGTTATTCATTTCTAAGGCAGTTTTTACTATTTTTCATGAGGACGTTTTTTATGTCTGTTTCCATTATTGTAAAAATCATTAGATCATTTCCAAAAATTAACTTAAAAGTTGTGGCGTCAATACAATCGTTTATTTACTTGTAACTTTTTTTGACTGATATTTTAATTAATTTTTCATTTGTTTTCCTTTGCTTGGTTATTCATGTAAAAATTGCGCACTAGTTTGGAAAACATACTTCCTCGCAATTTCAAAATTAAGCAACACTTAATTTGGAGAAAATAGCGAATAAACTGGGTTTAAGTCGCCATAAACTTTTTACACGAAAAAGATTTTTAACCATTTTTTTTTTCATACTCGTTTTTATTGCCATTTTTTTTGTGTTTATATTTCGGTCGATAATCTGAAGAACTGCCATCTTCAGAACAACAACCATTTTTGCGGGGAGAGAAAAAAAAAGAAATTTATTGGTGTTTAGTTTAACAAATACGATAAAAATCGTTTTCCTACTGACCATTTTTTTTTTTTAGAATCTGAACAATTTCGAATTTTAAAGGTAGACGTACTTCGGCAGTGAGTAATTTATCTTCACTAAGATACAAACAATGGTTTTCTTTCTTTTTCTTTCGAGTATTGAAGTTATAAAATTAAAAATTAGCTTCCATTTCGTGGTGATTTTTTTTTTTTCAAGGTTTACTTTTTAAAAAAAAATTGTTTTTTTTTGTTTGAGTTACATTCGAGCTTTACGTGGATGGTAAAAAAAATAAAAGTCACATTTTTGGCTCGGAAAAAGTCACAATTTGAATTTATTTAAGTGGCCGGTATGTCATCTATTTTTTGTCGGGTACTTTACAAGTCCATGTGTCCGCTATGTTTGCAACATAAATTCATTACATCCTAAACATCAAATCGATCCAACCTCTAAAAAACTTTTTTTTAACAATTACAGTTATATATTCGATCAATTTCATAGGAACTAAGATCTAACCTCATGAAGAAAGTCTCAATTTGACAAATTTTAAAAGTTCCTTAAATTTTCAATTGATATGAGTATGACTATGAGACTGGGATTTTGTCCACTTTTTTTTTTTTGCTAACCTTGTCACAACTTGTCAATGTCTTGTTCTTGTTTACCGCGATTTTTTTAAAACTTATATTCGATTTTTTCTATAAAAAATCCCATGTTATCAGAGACTACTTTTTTTATTCTAAATACTACTTACTTAACGGTCGTAGAAAAACATTAAACATTGTAATAAATTATTATGACAATAAAAATACTGTGGTGAAAATAACTAAAATTTTTCAAAGGACAATTTTTTTTATTGTACTGTGCATTTTTTTTTTAACTTAAAATATCCATTTTTTTCCTTCAGTAAACTTTGTGTGTATTTATATTTTTTATTAATTTATTTTTTGTGAAGTCAGTGGACAGAGGGTCCATTACTTATTTAAGTTTAACGAGTCATTCCCCTTCGTCTGTTCGTAGTAACAAAATAAGATGTATGAAGTTTTTTCTCTAGCTGAAAGAAAGGTTTGTAACAATTGTTAAGATTTTCGTAAAGAGTTCAAAGTTCAAATCCTTGATGAAGAAAGTCAGACAGAAGACAAAGTTCTGTGTCTGTGTGTGCGTTGAGTAGAGAGAGAGAGACTTACATGCGAATGTAGCAGTCTGTGGATTTCTACTGACGAAGGTTGGAAAAATTGTGAATTTATGTGTAGAAAGTTATTTTATGTAAAGTCCTGTTTGAATGAAAGTTAATGTGCATAGTGTTAATGTCAGAGAAGAAAAATAAAAGAAATTTGCGCCACTAATTGCTACCCGCAATTAGTGCGCGTGTGTTTGTGTGAGTTAGGGAGACATGTTTGCTCTTGTCCCGGGACGAAATCCTAACTGACTACCACGTGATGTTCTTCGCTTTTGTTAGCATCGTTTTGGCGGGAAAACAAGTCATCACGTGGACGGCGAGTGACCATGCGTGTGTGTGTGTGTGTGTGGGTGTCAATGTATGAAACCCCACAAATACCCCCCTTAGATTGAAACAAATATTAAAAATATTTTTTTCAATATGTCCGTGAATATGTTGGTTGTCTCTCGTAGGCTGAAGAGAAAAAGAGTCTGAAATGCGATGCGCGTGACTAGGGATTTTGCAGCAGTGTGCCCCTATCAGAGTGCCAGGATGTGGCATGCTCTGGAAAATTCTCGGTGGTTGATATGGCTGTTAAAAATCTTCTAATTTATTCCAATGCTCCACGTTGAGTTGCTTGCGTTTGTAAGAGTTTCCGTGTTTTGCTGTACATGTGGATTTATGTTGGTGTTAGAAGAATTAACAGTTGGTTATAAACTTTGATTTGCAAAGTGGTCGATTGAAGCTTGTGTTGATACCGAGTGTCAACGCGTGTTTGAGAGAACTAAAAAGATATCTGGGTTTAATGTCGAATTTTCTTTGGAGGTCTCAATTCTCCAGTATAAATAATTCGGCTTGTCGATCTCCTTAGAGTTCTGGTTGAGTGGCATTGCGTTGAATGCTGAAAAAACGTCTTTTAGTCGACGTTGTGCCACTCTTTTTCTGGAAAACCTGGGAGAGAGAGAGATGACAGTTGTGCTGTCTAGTGTGCGATTGTAAAAATTCTGTGTGGGGTCGCCATCTTAGAGTCCTGTAGAAAAAGTTGGGAGATAACGACGTTGAATAGTAGTTCTTGTTGATAGACGAAGAAGAAATGATGAGTTCCATTTCCAACGATGCTGGACTGAATTACGCCGAATCGACATCACGTCGGCGGTCACCATTTGTAGTGGACGATGCGTCCACTTACTAATTTAGATTTATGAGTCGACTCGACGCAACCTTGGTCATATCTTAAAGCAGGATTTAAGAAAGAACAAAAAGGCGAAAGTAACCAGAAAAACAATGTATTGACAAAGGTTACATGGGGTTGAGAGAGCATGCATAAGAAAGTGAAAAGGAAAGAGTCATTCCCCCTCGTCTGTTCGTAGTAACAAAATAAGATGTATAAAGTTTTTTCTCTAGCTGAAAGAAAGGTTTGTAACAATTGTTAAGATTTTCGTAAAGAGTTCAAAGTTCAAATCCTTGATGAAGAAAGTCAGACAGAAGACAAAGTTCTGTGTCTGTGTGTGCGTTGAGTAGAGAGAGAGAGACTTACATGCGAATGTAGCAGTCTGTGGATTTCTACTGACGAAGGTTGGAAAAATTGTGAATTTATGTGTAGAAAGTTATTTTATGTAAAGTCCTGTTTGAATGAAAGCTAATGTGCATAGTGTTAATGTCAGAGAAGAAAAATAAAAGAAATTTGCACCACTAATTGCTACTCGCAATTAGTGCGCGTGTGTTTGTGTGAGTTAGGGAGACATGTTTGCTCTTGAAATCCTAACTGACTACCACGTGATGTTCTTCGCTTTTGTTAGCATCGTTTTGGTGGGAAAACAAGTCATCACGTGGACGGCGAGTGACCATGCGTGTGTGTGTGTGTGTGTGTGTGTGTGTGGGTGTCAATGTATGAAACCCCACAGTCTGAATTCAGTAACTTGAAATTCGTTAAAAATGATTCGAGGTTACTATACCAATCAATACAATACTTTGACGGACTTCCAAAAAAAAACCGTAAACCGCATTTTAAATAATTTAATTTAAATAGGTACCCCCCCACACACAAAAAAATACCTAAAGGTTTAAAAATAAAATTAATTTTAAAAATGAGGAATTTTAAATTTTTTAGTTTTAATTTTAAATTAATTTAAATTTAATATTTCCAATAAGCAAAATACTTTTATTTCAAAAGCTAATAATTAGCTGCTAATGACTGGAAAGTTTTTTTTTTTTTTTTTTTGCTAAACTCATACAATTAACTAACAGTAACACCCATTTTTAGTCGTCTTTCATCACAATGTAATTCTTTTTAATTAAAAAATCTTCCTAAAAGATGAATATTATTAGCTGATTTAAACAATTGGAAAAATAAATAAATGTAAACAACAAATTTAGAAATCTCTTAATATTTATCCTAGAGATGTTCTGAAATCGTTAGTAAATTTAAGGATTAATTCGATTTTGTAAAAGTAATGTTCACTGGAATATTAATTAAAATAACATTTATTTACCCACGGTAGCCTCTGGGGTCAGATGTTAAAAACAAAAATTGTATACCCTGACAACAACAAAAAAAAAAAAATGCGTGCATAAAAAATTCAAGAAATATAGAACACCAGCAATGCAATAATCAAGAAATTGGTAGTTTAAAAATAAATCCTCTTTAAACTTATAAGTGGATTGTCTTACATGCTATCTTAGGAGTCAACTTGAAGTGCCATACGTGATACACGCTTCGGCTTTAGGCAATCATGTCTCTTTCAAGACATGACTGACTGGGCGGAACATTTTCCAGAAGTAGGTTGCCATTACTTTCTGTGGTAGACTAGTTGCCAACCAAGGCTACTGAACCTAATTTTCCCTGATGTTTAACCCATAGCTGGGGCTATTTGCACATAAGTGAATGCAATAACTTCAACTGGAATTTGAACTCAGGTCTCTGATGTTTTGTTTCAAGCCTATATTCACTGCACCACAAGTATGTAACTGTAATCTCAGCTTTCTGCAACCGTTGCGTTTTTTTTTTCACATGCTTTTGTTTACACCTCTTTTTCAGGTCCTTCAGCTATGAGCACTGAGGAACGAATGATGAACACCAGACAACGAATAAACCTCAAATTTTTGGTCCAGTTGGGGAAAACTCCATCACAAGCACTTGAAATACTTCAACAAGTATATGGAGCTAGCACCATGTCACGTGCACGTGTTTTTGAGTGGCACAAAAGATTCAAAGAGGGGCGCGAGGAGGTAGAAGATGACTCCAGGAGTGGGAGGCCTTCAACAAGCAGGACTGAGGTTAACATTAAGCGGGTACAGCAGGTGATGCATGGCGATCATCAGTTGACTGTTCGAATGATCGCCAGCCAGCTGGACATGAAAAAGGACAGTGTTTGGAAGATTATCACTAAAGATTTGGGTATGCGGAAAGTCTGTGCAAAAATGGTGCCAAGGATGCTGAATGACGATCAGAAGGAGCGCCGTATACAGGTGTGCCAGGACATCATCGAACATCTTCATACTGAACCAGACTTACTCCATAGAGTCATCACTGGTGATGAGATATGGATTTTTGAGTATAACCTGGAAACCAAACACCAAAGCTGTGAGAAGAAGGCAAGACAGTCAAAAGTCAAAGTTATGTTAATCACATTCTTTGATGCGAGGGGCATCATCCACAGTGAGTTCTTGCCACAGGGCCAATCAATCAATCAGGAAGTCTACAAAGAGATCCTGCAGCGTTTGCTTTGCTCAGTGCGTGAGAAGAGACAGGAGTTGTGGCAGGACAAATTGTGGCTGCTTCACCAAAGCAATGCACCTGCTCACAACACCCTGAGCATCCACCAGTTCCTGGCTGAGAAGAATGTTGCCGTACTGGAACAACCTCCCTATTCACCCGATCTTGCTCCATGTAACTTTTTCCTTTTCCCTAAGCTCAAGGGAATCGTCAAGGGGACCCATTTTGAAGGTGTGGATGCCATCAAGAAGGCTGTAATGATGGAGCTGAGTGGCATTCAAGAAGAATCCTTCCAGCAGTGCATCGAATCATGGCAGAGGCGGATGGAAAAGTGCATTAGATTCAAGGGGGATTACTTTGAAGGGAAAACCATGTAGTTTGTTTTTTAGATTGAAATAAATTGCTAGGTATTATGAGGTAGTGTTTACATTATTTACTGTGTTCAGACTATTGTCTTCATCTTTATTGCCATATTCACAACATTTCACCCTTCTTCCAGTGACTGAAATTTCGAACCAAACTCAATTTTTAATCACCTGGGTATATTGCTCTAGTTCCATGAGCCATGCCACTTCAGATGTCTTAGTTATCTCCCTTTAACTTAACTCTCTAAGTTATTTATTGACCACTACTGTAGCCAGATATTAAACTCACAACCCTTTGGGTCAAGTCACTGGATCTAACCAACACTTTATCCATGTGTCCTTGAAGTCATATATAATTTTTATTCTATATGGCTTTATTAAACTTAGTAGGAAGAATTTTCTTTTTCGGTAGCAGTTTTTGTTTGTTTTTGTTAGTTAAATGATACTTTTGAGTCTTTTTTTTCTTTTTGATCATGTCTACTTTCAATCAGAACGATCAACAATAGACGTGATCTTCTCATTCCATCAGCTCCAGAAGTACCGAAAACAGCAGATGCCTCTGTACGTCGCTTTCATTGATCAGACCAAAGCGTTCAACCTTGTTAGTAGGGAGTGCCTCTTCAGAATCCTGTCCGAGATTGGCTGCCCACCCAAACTGCAAAGCTTGATTGAGTCCTTCCATAATGACATGCAGGGGACTGTGTAGTTCAACAGCAACACCTCAGAGCTCTTCAACATCTGCAGCAGGTTCAAACTGGGTTGTATCCTCATTCCTATTCTCTTCAGAATCTTCTCTGTGCTACTTCTGAAGCATACATTCAGCACATCATGGAAAGGGATTTATCAGCATATAAGATCAGATGGCAGGCTTTTCACTCTCACCTGTCTCAGAGCCAGGATCAAAGTACAAAAAGTCCTTATCAGAGACATGTTTGCTGATGATGTGGCATTAGCATCCCACACCAAGCATGAACTTCAGACACTGATAGAGCATTTCTCTCAGACCTGCAGAGACTTTAGGCTGACCATTAGCTTGAAAAAAAAACAAGCGTCCTCAATCAAGGTGATGCAACACCAGTGGTCATCATCATCATCAATGACTATGAGCTGAATGCAGTCCATCAGTTTAACTACCTTGACTCTACCATCACTGACAACCTCTCCCTGGACATAGAGCTCAAAAGAGAATTGGGAAAGCAGCCACAACCCTTGCATACCTCACATGTGTTTGGACCAACTCCAAGCTGACAGTGAAGACAAAGATGGCAGTGTATAATGCCTGTTTCATCAGCATGCTGCTATATAGCAGCAAGACATGGACCATGTATCCCAGGCAAGAGAGGCATCTGAACATCTTCTACATAAGAAGTATCTGCCAGATATTGGGAATCTCATGGCAAGATAAGATACCCAACACTGAGGTCCTGTCTTGCGTGGGTCTGCCCACCATGTTCACACATCCTAAACAGCACAGATTCTGCTGGCTAGGCCATGTCCACCATATGCCAGTAGTCGCGTTCCAAAAGACCTCTTGTATGGAGAGCTGGCCTCTGGAAGAAGACCCATTGAGCAGCCACACCTGTGGTATCATGACATCATAAAACATGGCATGAAGGCTGTGGGTGTCAACATGGAGTAAAGGGAGAGCATAGCAGTCAGTCGCTCAAAGTGGAAAGGAACCCTGGCCCAGCAACTCAAATCAAAGGAGGAGCAGCTGACACAAGCCGCCATGGAAAGTCAGGTTCACAGAAAGCAAAGTGACAACTCTGACAGACCAGAAACAAAACATAAATGCAAACTCTGCCACAGAGACTCTCACTCCGGCATCGGCTTCTACAGTCACAGACACCGATGCTCCAGCCAAGCAGACAATACCAGAGGCCTACCACTGCTACTTTTGAGTTTAATTCATTGCTTTTATTTTTCATTTTTTTCTTACTTTTTTCATACATAATTCCAGCCAATCAGTAACTTTTTAAATTATTCTGAATTTAAGGAAATGTATTAAAATAACAGAATTGCTACTAACAAAAAAATTGGGAGTTACTGATATTAATTGATTGTTTCAACATTTAGTTCTATCTTAATTGTTCAGTGGCATCGAGGTAATGTTTATTTTTATTTTTATTTTGACCATAAAATTATTATAATTCTCTTTAACCAATAGTTTAAGAATGCATTCTTTTTATTCTATATACTTTTATGAAACTTAGTAGAATGGTGAAAGGTGAGAAATTAAAATCAATTCCTTTTGTACATCCATACAAAAAAAAATTGCATTCCTTTAAAAAAGCTTCACACTCAAAAATGGAATTTTTTGAGTTTTCAAACATGTTTTTATTTAATGAAATAAATTTGTGATAAACAATGAGATGAATTTTAAAATCACACTATAAATATGTGAGTATTTTAAATTTTTTTTTTAAATATCAAGTGTATTTTTTTTTTGTTCTTTAGAAAAGGAAATAAGGTAGGTACCTTTACTAATTTTCAATACCTAAGTTTAAAAATGAAAAAAAGCGTTCTTGAAGCTTTCATTTTAGCATAATTGAAAGCTAAATGATTAAATTTACTATTTCTAATAAGCAAAAATACTCTGGTGCATTTCAAATAGAAATAATATTGATTGGAATCTCAACATTTTTCATATATTGACAAGTTTGTAAATAAAAGTTAATTCTCAGTTTTAAAATTCTTGCAAAAATAAAATATACATCTGACACATTATTTTTGGAAAATTAACTATATTATACAAACATTTCTTAATCTCGGAAGTCTTGTTTTTCTGAAATGTTCTTGGATTACTGACAGCTAGATGTGTTGATAAGCTAAATGACCAGAATTGACATAAAATTTATGAAACCTAAGTGAACGTTTGGTTTTTAAAAAGTTAACATAATATTTTCAGCAATTATCTAATATTTTATTGAATTTTAGTTACCTTATGTTTGAAGTTGCTTTCTGAAAAATATAAAATATACATTTGGTAAAAAAGATAATGAATCGAAATACCATGATAGTTAACTCAAAAATTTATGAAATGTTATGGTATTTTATTCATTATTAATTTATATTTTTAATATCTTATTTTTCATTTTATTATTAATAATTGTAATTATGATGGTTATGACATGATTATCGTTTAGTACTTTACATTTTATTAAATAATTATTTATCAACTAAAAACTGAATTTACAAAACTCATGATGTAGCTGACATAATCATAGTTTTTACACTTATTGTCCAAATTTTTTTCCTGTAAAGGGAAGAAACTTTAAAACACATGACCTTTAAAGATTATTTCACATACGAAATACCATTTAAAAAAAAAAAATTTTGGTGCATGATTTTTGTATTTAGCTTTTCAAGTTTCAGTTCGTAAATATAGTCTTCCTTCAGCACTAAATATACCTAGTACAGACAGTGATTTTTGTAGAAATTTTAAGATTTTTGAAACTTTATAATTAAAAAAGAAAAAATGAAAACAATTCTTGTCAAAATTCATTATTCATCAAGAAAATTTTTTTCTTCGGGTTATAATGTCCTCAGTGCCGTGCTTAGCAACGTACCCCCGCTCACAAAATGCAACTTGCGCCCCTCCCCCGAACATTAAACAAAATAAAATTAATAGTACTCTCGAAACTTTAAATCTTAAATAATGTCATAGTTTTATTGCAGTTTTTATTTTATTATTCAGAGCAAATTTTCAGGAAACTGACCACTTTAAGAAAAAAAAAAAACAACAATGATTTACAGTAACAAAGTTTGCAGACTATTATTTTAGGAATTTTGTAAGTCGTGCAAGGAGTGGGTGACATATTTTTTTTGACATATATTTTTATGATAAAAATATATATTTTACTAAGATTTTCTAAAAATAAAAAAAAATTATTTAATTCATTTTTTAATAAGTCCTGAAAATTTAATTAAAATCCGTCAATTATTTGATTTTCAGAAGAATTTCCAAATTAATGTCATTCATTTTCTTCACCAGAAACAAAGGAGTTTTCCATTAAACTCTGGTAAAAAAAATCTGTTCACTCATTGACGAAAAAAAAAAGATTTTTAACTAAAATTTCGAACGTGTTAGAAAAGAATTTAAAAAATACTTTGATCTTTTCATTCTTTTCTCTTATTCATAAACATTTTGACGATAAAACTGTTTTTATAAGTTTGGAGCCTTTTTCACGTTATGCTGTTTTTGTGTTGCTTTTCAGCGAATTAGTGTAGGTACCTAAAAACCAAACCAAAATGGATGCATTTTTTACATGAAAGCAAAAAATCACTACCGCCCTTGAAAAAACAAAAAAGTGCCGAAAGTCAGTGAATTATCCGACTCGAAACAAAAATTTCCAGTAATTATTCAAATGAATGAATTGTACTGTGTGAATAATTGGGGGAAGGGTCGCAATTTTTTTATCTCCCTGAATGTTATTTCAGAAAAAATGTTAATGCAATATAGTGTGGTGCTGTGAACATGCTGAAAATGTGTCCCAAGGGCCAAATCTAACAAAAATTTCAATAACACGTCAACAAGTCTGAAAGTATTTTATATTTGAGAATTGGTGCTTAGGTTGCATCAATAAACATTTAGCCTAAAATCTAATAACTATTTATTTTTTAGCCTAAAATATTTACTAAAAAAGTGTATTGTTCGTACCCTTGATATCAAAATCGAACGTTGCCGTTTCACTTGGAAGTTTTGGTCCAATTCAATATTTCTAATGACGGTTTGCTTTTTTTTTTTTTTTTTTTTGGCATAAACATTTTTTTTTAAGTACTATGTCCCTTTGCATGACTGCACAAGAACCATTTGTCTTCTTTTATTATGATAATCAGTGAATGACTTTTCTTTTTACGGAATGAATGATGGGGTTAAAGTGGTTTTCCCAACCTTTTTTTGAATTCAATTCAGTTATTCGTTTTCGAGGATAGCTAAGGTAGCTTACCAGCCCAGTATCAGCCGGTAGGTGAAAAAGGAAACTGATGGATTCACCCTTTTCTGAAAACATGCAAAAAAAGTGAATGAAACTGACTCGGCAGCAATTTGAACTCTGCTTTTACGTTCTTTTGTACATTTTTTTTTTCAAGGAACGAAAGTCTTTCCCTTATTTTGTTTGTAGGCTCGAAGAACCTGATTTTAGAAGAGACGTTTTATTTTTTTAATTTAGAATACCTTAATGATATTAACACTAACTAGTAAACAAAAAAAAATTATGAGCAGAAATAAAAAAAAAACGGTAATGTTAATTCAAAAAGGAACAAAAAGAACACATTGCCTCTACATGACCAGCACTAATGTTGTTTATTTTATTAATTATCGCTGAAACCGATAATAATTTAAAAACACGTGATTTTAAACCTTTGTGATGGTTCTAAACGACACGAGCTTACGTTTTCGGCTATGACATCATCGCCCCAGACTCAAAATTTGTTGTTTTTTTATTGTTTTAAAAAAAGTTGTTACTTTCTTTCCTTCTTGTGTATGTTCATTATATAAAATATCCTTTCTGGTTTATAAGAGGAACATTTTTGTCTGTCATTGTCAGCGTTAAAAAAAGAAAGTAAAAGTGAAGCTTATGACAAAAACACGTGCTGCAGAAGGGAGATAACTCTAAATATTTTAATTTTTTTAAAAGTTCAACTAAATTTTCCCCGTTATAATTAAATCTTCACTCCATTCCCCTCACACACACAATTTTTCCTTTCTTAATCTATAGCTGCATTATCTCACTTTTTTTTTCTTACGTCTACTGCTGCTTTTGCACGTAACCATGATGCACCTACTCCGATAGTAGTAGTAGTAGTGATGATGATGCAGACTTTCCAAGGATTTACATTAATCCGCCTATTTTCTAAATGAATTTAATTTTTTAAAGTGGATCTTTCTTATCAGAACTTATACAAATGCTTTGGGTTTTTGAAAACGACAGCTCTAATTAGCCCTTAATGAGCCTGGAATTATTGCTGGCTTCTTTTTGTTTGGTTTAATTTAAATAAGATGTCTTCCATAGTTTGTCAGACGATATACATCTGCTATATATACCGTTGCAGTCGACTAGAGATGGAGGTCCGAGATCATTGGGAATATCTAAGCTTGGCTGTTCTTCACTCAGATGCAAATTCCTTAGTGGATAGATTCACGCCTAATGATGTAACTTGACTTCTATTTTGTTTTGTACTCATTATTTCACAAGACAATAAAAAGCAAATTTATCATTTGTCTGAAGACGATATGTGAAAAAGAGATCCTTGACTAGTACACATGATCGTTTAATATTTTAAGGACTCATGAATGTTTTCTTTTGCATGGTGAAAAAGAAGTTGCTATTGACAGTTCTCAACCTTCAATTTTATTTACTTCTATTTTTATCTTTAAAATGAACTACACCATTATGAGTTACTGCATGTTTGAATGGCCATTTCTCTGACAATATACTTCCATTTCAATTCTTTGATACCAGATTGTACTCAATACAAAGAATCCAAAGCTAAAATGCTAGAATCTTAATATCGGACAATAGAAATCTAAGAAAATTAAATCAGTAAGAATGATCTTGTTGTCCCCTGTTCAAATATGACAAATAGCTTTCTGTCAATTTTTTAGATGATTTAACATTATTATACTTGTCTTCACCTTTACATTGACTGTTAAAAGTCAAGACAAGCATAATGATGTTGTAACAGAATACATAATAGATTCTCCTCACCAGTAAAAGTGAGTTGAGAAAGATAGTAAAATCTGTCATTATATCAAATGACAGCAAAATATCTGGGAGGATTATTAGCTGTTTCCTCACAGATCTTTATTATAGAGAGGATATATATTTCTTCACTACTCTACAATTATTACAAAAAATAAAATAAGGCACTGTTAAAGAGCAAAAACATGGCAAAACCTTTCATAACCGTTAGTAAAGAGAATGAACTGAGCCGACACTGCCTTGCTATTGTCTCTCTATGAGGATGACAGGAGGGAAATATATATATTGTAATGGTTGTTACAATGGTTTATAAAAGCATAGTATCACTACACAAAAATTTTCGCATTTTGGAGCTACGTCATCTGGTGATAAGTTGAAATGAAATGAGATTGTTTTTGCATTTCGACTTATCACCAGATGAGCAAATGTAGCTCCGAAACACAAAAATTTTTGTGTAGTGTAAGCCATTGTAGCAACCATTACAATATAAAGCTCTATGTTGTATCGAACACTCTTTATAAAAGTAAATGCATGAACAGTGAGTTTAAAACCTACATGTTCCATAACTTTCTTACAATATATATGTGTATATATAATGTAATGTAAAATTGATACATAACTATATAATTATATTATATATATATACACACACACACACACACACACAAATGCACAACAGTCTTTATTATAACAAAGACGATAGTTTGCAAAAAAAAAAAAAAATACTACTAACAGTAATTGTTGCACCTTACACTATATTAGCCAGTTAATTTCCATATGGGATACATGCCTAAGTGATCATTTCTCTTTCAATCCATGACTGACTGGGCAAAAGATTTTCCCTCGGTAGGTTGCTATTTCTTTCTATGTAGATTGGTTGCCAACCAAGGCTATAAAACCCAATCTGTCTTGATATCTAACTCATATCTGAAGAGAGAAGAGATGGATTCATACCTTTCCCAATGGTATTTGTGCATAAGTGAATGAAACAAATTTGAACTTGGCTCTCATTTTGAACTGATATCCATTATACCGTAATGCATATCACTACAATAGATGAATCCGATTTGGATGTTACATATTACACTATATGTAACATCCTAATCAGATTCTCACTGGAGTAAATGGAGGTTATTTTTGTTTGGTTTCTTTTCTCCTTTCTCCTCTTCTGTCTATTTTAGTGATTCTCTTAACCGGCCAGCATTAGTTTTTCTGTTGAATTACTGAAAAATATAGTTTTATGGTATGCTAAATTTATGGGTGAAAGTACTCAATACTAGAGATAGAGCATATATAAATATAAACCTAAGTAAATGTAATAACAATCAACAAATAATGATTAACATCGATCAAACTGTTGTCTTCATCTTTATTGGCATATTGACATTTTGGCCTTTGTGTGTTGTGGTACAGTAGATATCTGCTTAGAAGAAACCGGAGAGCCAAGTTCAAATTCCAGTTGAAATCCTTGCATTCACTTATGCACAAATACCCGTGGGAAAGGGTATTAGTCATCTCTTTCCTCCAGTTATGGGTTAACTGACAGGACAAATTGGGTTCTATAGCCTTGGCTTGTAACCAGTCTACCGCAGAAAGTAATGGCAACCTACTGCAAGCAGGATAATCTTCTGCCCGGTCAGTCATGTTTCTTTCAAGACATGATTGCCCAAGCATGTATCAAGTATGGCTCTTGACTGGCACTCCAGCCTTTTTGAGGTGATATGTCTGAATTTTTGAGCCAAACCCTTTATTTAATCCATAGTGGCAGATTGTTCTACTTCCACATGCCATGCCTTATATATTTGGGCAGTAACCTTTTTATTTTTTTAAAAACATCTTTCATTAAATATGACAGACAAGGAAAATGTTATTAATTTTTTTTTTTTTTAAAGTTTTTCTAGTATTCTTAAATTTTTCTGCTTGGTGGGAAGTGAGGAAGGCCACTTCCTTAGCCATTTTCAAGTGGGTTTTGTTTTTGCGTTCTTTCTTTCTTTTTGGGTTTTGACTGTTTGAAATGTATTTTTTGTATGGTTTTGAATACTAATAGGAGTGCTTATTTTGAGCCATCACATGTTGAGCACAGCTAGAATTTGAATATATTGTATCAATTTCACTGCCCAGTACAAGACAGTTTCTTGTCATAATTCAGTTGAACATATTACCAACTCAAGTAGAAGCCTCACGTGTCACTTATCAGAGCAAAGTAAAAAAAAAAATCTATCAACCCACAATCTATAAGACACCTTAAGAAGATTCTAAGTAAAAACTCACTATAAGAATGGTCCCATATATCAATTATCTCACCCTCACCTTGTTTAACGTTATCAGTGTGCTGAAAGACACTAATTCCAGTTGGGCTCAACATGCAAAGGCTCAGAATAAATACTCCTACACTTCTAGTATTCAAAACCACACCAAAATACATCACAAACAGTCAAAACATAAAAAGGAACTAACACCATCAACCCCCACCCCCTCCAGAAAATGGCTAAAGATGTGGCTAAAAGTGCTTGGGACAATGGACAGTTTTTGTACTTCTTCAAATTAAAAAAATAAAATTTTCCTTGTCCATCATATTTAACAAAAGCATTTGAAATTGTACATGGATATTGTGTGTGTGTGTGTGTGTGTGTGTGTGTGTGTATACACACTAACACATGTAATTAGTAATTTAAATAATTTTAATATTAGTAATTTTTCTTGCCAAAATCATGTCAGCTCCACACTGAAACAAATGGTGAATTACACTTTCTTTTTTTTTTTCTTTTAATTTAAAATCTCAAAATACTAATTTAATACAGTTTAATTATATTAGGTTAGAAAAAAATAGATATTTTCACACATTTTTTTTGATTGTTGCCTTCTGTTAACGCTTTCCTCTTTTAAGTGTTTGAAATTGATTATTTGGTTACTTTTATTTTCCCCTGGGTATTGGAGTTAAGATGAAAAGAATAAACACTTGAGTCATTATGTTCCATGAGTTTTGAAAGCACAGTGGTCGAGTTCAAAGTCACACACAATGGGGTTGGGGGGTACTGAAAACAGCTTCTGAACAGACTAGTTTTGGTTTCAAAAATTTTCTTCCGTTGATCTGGATCTGCAAGATGGTTGTGGAGGTCAATGATCACTTGAAAATGAAGAATTGAGGTCAGCTGTAGAGACTCACCCAGAAACAAGCACTAACATTTGGAGTAAAGGTTAGTGAAGAGGTTTTCCCATATGACAGTCAGAAGACTTGGTACAAATCAACAAAATTAAGGGAAAAAAAAACACACAAGTAGGTGCGCCATGATTTGACTGATGAACTTAAATATCAACTATACAAACTCCATGAAAGATTTTTTATCATTTAAGAAAACTGAACTTCTCTCACAAACACATTGAAAGCAGAAAGAAAAATCAGCCCAAAAATAAAAATTGCTAAACAAGAAAAGAGTGATAATTATTTACATCATTATTGAAAGGATTCATCTGAGCTTTGGTTCCATTTATAAACAAGATTTATGTACAATATTAACTTTCTCAAGATATTTATAAAGCAATCTTCTAAGTCTGTATATTAACCACTTACTGGTCATTTCTGCTTTAAAATTAATAGCCTGGGGAAAGTGGGGGCAATTTCTATTTATCTTAAATGCTGTGAATCCTTTCTTTTAAAACAACTGTAAACTGCTTAAAACAACAACAAAACAAAGTTCATAAAAATGTGTGGCTTTATTCAAAATACACAATAACATGGACAAGATGACACATTGACTAAAACAATTTTTTTTTTTCAACAACTGCCTTTTACCACCAAAGACAAGGGGGTGGGGATAAAATGATCTGCCCTGTTGGCTATGGAGACAAGGAAAGGCTAAAGGGAAGAACCCCACCCACCTCTCACATTTACTCAAACTTCATAACCAGAATTAAGAAAGGAGGAAAAGATTTTTACTTGTTTTGTTTGCTCTTAGGTAGAGATGTTGATGGGGGGAAAAAAAATGCTTCGGGGGGTAAATTAATGGTTTAAGAGTGAATGAGAAAAAACTTTACAAGAGAAGAAGAAAAGCGAGTTGATAGTCAGACGTATCACTGAGGTTACATGTTGATAACTATAGGCAACAGTTATTTGCTCCACACTTTTCCTCCTCAGCACAATGTGGGTCTAAAATCTCAGCCCTTTTAGCCTACAATCCAATGCTCTAACCACAGGTACACTCTTAAGTGCAGAAAATGATACAAACTTGGTCGTATTAGGCAGTGTTACAATGAATGCACAACTGGAATTTTTTTTTTTTTTTTTTTTTTTTTAATTGTCATGATCAATCTTGGGACAGTCAGTGACAAGAGGCAATGGTTTTGAAGATGCAAAAGTAATAATAGATTTTTCTCTTAAGTGGTGTTTTATGCCTATTTTTTGACAGATTTTAAATTTTAAAAAAATTAAATGGGCTAGTTTTGTTTTTGCTAACTTCCACTTTTTTCTTAAACAAAAATATAACTCGTTTTTTAGTAAAAGACTGTCTTATTAAATAAAATAAAATTCAACTCATTTTCAAATCAAGTTTTTTTCGATTTTTAAAGTGAATGTGGCCATAACATTTTCAAATGACATTTAATGGATCAAATAGTCAGGTTTATTCCATGTGACAATTTTAACCAGTCAATTCAACAGACACTCTATAGAAAGAGAAGAGAGAGAGGGAATTCTTATTTGACATTTGTAAGACATTCACAATATCTGCCCTTTGGATGAAGTTACCAAACAATTTTTTTTTTAAAAATTAACAAAATAATAAATACAAAAATTTTTTAAAATTCTAGAACCAATTCCTATTTCTTTATATTTACATATTTAGACTTTTCTCTATTAGAAGCTAAAATTAATTTAGGGGGATTATAATTTTGAATTGAGAATAGATTATGTAAAACCATATTTCTTTATGTCCCAAAACTTTCTTTCTCCAAAGAATCCTTTTCTTTCAGTGTTGGACACTAACCTGTACCCCTCCCCATTCCAACAAGCTTATGCTCTGCTCAACTCTCTGGTTAGAGTCAAACATCAACAATCTTAGAAAGATTATCTTCCCTTAATTTGGATAAGTTTTAAAGTCTCATTCTTAAAAACCTAGAATTGGTTTTTTTGGCACACTTTATAGATGCCTAATAACAATAATACTCCCTCCTTTCTACATCATTTTTTCTTATAAAAAATAACTTGCCAATATTTTCACACCGACAACAGAATTATTTGTTGCAATTCAATACTCTAGAGAAAAATATCTTGGCTACATATGCTAGATAAAATAGATATACTAATTGTACTATTAAAACTATTACTGCTCAGTTATTAATACTCATAGTTGCATTTGATGATAATGATTTCTATACTGGAAATAACTTATGCTGTTTTCTTAACCGTACATACTCTCCAATATCGTTTTCTAATATTTAGCCTTATTACAAATGAAGAAAGAAACTCCTTTTTCTTTCCGTGTGGTCTAATCATATCCGATTTTATAATTTCACTTTGGATTTTCTCCAATTTTAATAACCTAATGAGAAAACTGCAATTGTAGGCTTTCAGGAAGTCTGTAACAAGAGAGGAATTATTATCCATTACTTGTCAGGAGATAAGATTGTGCTTAAAAAGGGGGGGGGGTGAGGCTGCTGAACTAGAATAATGATAATGCTTCATCTAAAAATTCAGATAATATTTAGCATCACCTTAATAATGAAGAGCTACAACTTGCCAGAACACCATTTAATGCTTGAGATCAAAACTTTTTGTTGCATTATCCATGGAAAATGCAGCAGTTTATCATAAACTTAACACAATTTAGGAAAATATAAACATGAAAACTCAAATTATTAATACAAAGACTTACAATAGTTTAATAAGAACAAGTCATCATGCATTGTCAGTCCCATCAAATAAAATGGGAGTTGTGGTTGGTCCCATTATGCATATTATGAACTGTGCTCATCTCTTATCAAAGTAACATAATTCAAATAGCACTAGGTTACATGGTACCAACAGCAGGGAAAAATCCCTGATCTGACTGCCCTCTTCACAATAAACTATCTTGATATACAGGTAACAAGACTTTTGGGAAATTATCTGACAAATAGGTCAGCTCAAGGAGAAAAGAAAAAAAAAAAATCGTTAATTTATGCCTTTTGAGAAAAGCATTAGTGCAAAGTTAATGGAACATCAGATAATATTTAAACTGTTTTTTTATTATTATTATTATTATTATTATTGTTTTCTATACAGTTGTCACTTTTGGGTTAGGTAGATATTTTTTTTATATTTGAGATTTTGACACCTGTACCAACTTAACCACTCAAATCGATAAACCTCTTTACTCATTTCAGCCAATCATGCACATTCTCACCTTATACTACACAATCATGATAATCTTTCTTTCTTTCTCTCTCATATACAGACTGCTGAAATTTGTGTCTTGGCAATAAACTTATTTGCAAACGATTCAAGTGGGTGTGCATTTCTCGATTTAAATCCTTTTATCTTTTTTTTTTTAAGTAGGAAAAAAAAAATTTAACTTTACTGAGATTTTATAAAGATTCCCCAATAATATTAGTTTGTGTTTTAGACATAAAAAATAGAAGTACAGACATTATAAATTTTGCAATAGAAAAAATGTACCGTAATTTCCTCTATTCTGATTGTGCTTTTTGTAATAAAAAATATTCAGTGCCATTTTGATTGAAAACACTTCCAGCAGGCGTTTCTCTTATAAGATTATTTTCTTCATGTTGCTGATTAAGTGTTAGCCATAGATGAACGTAATGGCAATAACTGTGTAGTCAATACCCATAACAGGTATAAATTACAAACTTAACACACATTCAAAGATTAGAATGTAGATGAAATCCTGAACAATATGACTAAGTATAGCATAGATTTCTGAAACATGAAAATAATTATCATTTAAATAACATTCACTTCAATTTTTTTCTCTATGACATCTTAATGCAGTGATAAAGACAAAAGGCATCATATAACATTAGAAGAGGCTAACCTTTATTTTTTATGAATACTTCAAGTATTGGTCTTTAATAGCTACTTCATCAACTTGAAAAAACCAGTAAGCAAATCCTGCAAGTGTCAAAAACAAGCCACAAATACTGTATAGATGCAAAGGGTCTATAAGAACATGTCACTCCAATTGAAACTTTTGCCCACTGTGTAAAATTAACAAAATTACAAGAGAACAATTTTAAAATATAAAGCTCTTAAAGAAAGAAAAAACAGTCTAAAATGTTAAATCTAATGTATTGTCTTCCTGTTGCATGTCTCTAGGAACAATTAAATGAGTGACACGTTTCACAGTATCAAAACAAAAGATAAGTATATAAAATTAACATTGATCAAATTAGATCCCCTGTCAAACTGGTGCATGTTACTGAAAACTAAGGATGAGACACTTCAGAAGTGTTGTTGCCTTTCTGAAAAAAGTATGAATAGATTATGATTTACAAGTTCAGACTGGTGAATTTGGCACAGGAGTAGTTTCATTAAAGAAGAAAAAAAGAACAGTATTTACCAAAGTAAAGCATTAGATATGGTGATTACTTTTTTTTCTTCCCAACCATAATCTTTAAACACTGCATTTTTCTTTCAGTTTTACATCAGATAACTAAAATTTAGAAAATGAGAAATTCAGCAGCAGTTGGTTAAAAAGAAAAATGTTTTTTTAACCATATAAAATACTAGATATCTATAAACAGAAAAAGAAAGGAAAAAACAATTGACATTTAATATGAATTATGGAATAGGAAGAAATCTGAATCTCAAAATTTTCACTTTAGAATATAAAGATATTTTTTTCATTTTCTAAAAGAAAAGGAAAAAGTGTGTTTTTTATGAAGTGGTATTAATAAACAGTGAAAAAACAAAGGGGGTCATTTTTACAATTAAGTTACTTTGTGTTTGGTGTTTTGAAGAGAAAATATGGGACAACAGGGGGTGGGGAATAAGAGAATTATGATACATGCTTAATTGTCCTAGATGAAAATATATTTAGTCATGAATTTAGGACAAATATTTACAAATGAAAAATTTTAGGTTTGTTATTTTATTATTTTTTTTTTCACCCTCTTGAAACTTAGCCCCAACTCTGTCTGCCTGACCCCAAAAATGACTAATGACAAGTATAGCATGAAAAATTAAATCTATTGGGTTTCATAAAAATGATAAATAAAAAGTTTTTTTGTATATACTTAATAATTGTTTGCTTGTTTTGCTCAACTTAATCTCTACTACTCATCTGCTTTTGACAAATTAGTTAAATATCTTTGATTTATAAACAAAGCCTTTGTAGATAAAAGGACAGACATTTTCAGTTTTGCATTCAAGATCTCTCAGCCAACAGATCACAGCATTTTGTGAAAACATTTTTTAATGTGACCCACTGGGAAACAAAAATAGCATCAGCTAAATAGGAGAGATTTGACTGTCATATATCAAATCCTTAGGTAATTCCTACAGTATACAGAGGTCTTGGTCATTAACAAATCTCAAATGTTCTAAAATTTGAGGTTTCATATAAAAAAAAAAAAAAAAAAAATCAGAATCCATGATGGTAGGAGAGAAAAATTGCTGTAATAGTGGTATTGTCAATGAGGGGTAACATCAAGAATTAAATGGGTGGAAATGAGAAGCAAAATTATGTACAATGAAATAACAGGTCCAGTTGTAATATTAAAGATTTGCTTTTTTTTTTTTTTTTTTAATTTTTTAAAAATTTTCTTCTGTTTATTTAATGAGATAAACTTTAGACAAAAGAAGATAGCATATTTCTTTTTGTCTTATATTATTTCTTTGTTCTTGATAATATATTTTTCTTGTTTCTCCTCTTTTCTGAAAGGAATTGGATTGGATTTCAGTTTCCTCTTTTCCTTGTTTTGAGTATTTGCAAGAGGAACAAATGGATGGAACTTTTTAGATTGCTAGAATTAGGAACACATTAACAATAATATCAAACAAATGAAATATATATATATATATATATATATATATATATATATATATATATACTTTTTTGTTGTTTCTTTTTTTTTTTCCTTTTATATCTCATCAATTTTTACCAGCCCAGGTTTAAAGACATGTTCAGTAATAAATGGATAACACTCAGCAAAATAGATTTCTGGGTGTTGCTTTTCTTTTTCAAAAGTTTCAACTTCAGAATTAATATCTATAAGATACTATCATCACTCCTAGCAGCAGTGAGACTTTAGCATTAAATAAAAAAATAAACTTCCTCTTCTGTGCTGCAAATACATGAATTTAAATGTAAGTGGTGCCATTTGCTTTGAATCTAAGGCAGACATTTTAATGTGGTTGAGTTAATGAAAGAAATGACATCTTGCCTAGAGATCTATGGTAAATACTGCCAATTGTAAAGTTGATAGGTGTATTGTGGTGCTTGCAAGTACACAAACTGATCACTAAATGTGAAATGTAAAAGGGATTATTATCATTAAAGTTCTGACCAATCCAACCCCTTCACAAGTAGATGTGAAAAAAAAAAAAAAAAAAGTGATTTTATTAGTTGTTCAGATAGAAAATGAAAAATTCATCAAAAGATTCAAGTCCCTTAAAAAGTACTCAGTTTTACTTAAAATGTAGTCATACAGCCATATTTGCTTTTTTTTTTAATTAGACAATCTAACTAAAAAGATTGTTGTGCATATCTTTAAACAAAATGAAGATATAGAATAAATTTGTGACCAGATTATAAGTTCAAATACTTCTGGTGACATAATCGATCAACTTTTTTGGAGGCCTATTTTGTAATTTTCATTTAAATTTCAAATTATATTTAAAATAGCAATCAATGTTATTTTTACTTGCAGCTCTGATAAATACTCAAGAGGATACCCAACTTAGATCAGTGGTGACTGACATTGAAATGTCACCTTGGGAGTAATTTGATAAGAAAAAGATAAAAAGTCTCAATATTGTTGTACAAGTTTCGTTTTCTTCCCCATGAATAGTGAATTAAGAATGGGTGTAATAAAAAAGGAGACAACTTCTTTGTTATTTGTCTATATTTCTGAGATGAGGTAGTATTTACACTATTTACCTTATTCGGACTATTGTCCTCATCTTTGTTGCCATTTGGATGACATTTCGGCTGTTGTATGCTACAACCTTCTTAACGTGCTAGGAATTTCAAACAGAACCCTTTCTTATGATCACTGGTGTATATAATTCTCATTCCTTTGGTAGTGATTGTAATAAAGGGTTCGGTTCAAAACTCCTAGCACCTGAATAAGGTTGGAGCGTACAACAGCCAAAACGTTGTACAAATGGCAACAAAGATGAGGACAATAGTCTGAATAATGTAAATAGTGTAATCTTCTTTATTATGTCAAATGCTTTTGAGATTCCTACCCACCTAATTAATCTTCAAAGGAGATTAACTGGATTAAAGGGAATGATTGGATATTGGGAAAAAAAAACAAACATTTAGAAATAAATGAGAGTAAAAGATAATGAAATGAAGATGAAGGCAGGAGGAGGAAGAAGAAAGTGAAATTATAATTTGCAGGAAAGAAGAGAATCTGCTGATGCTACTTTTATTCAGAACCTTTGCATAGGCTGTTCAGAATGGCTATCCTTATAAGCCAGCAAATCCAACAAGGCCATCTCTCGGACGGAGAAGAATCATCCGATAAAATCTGTTCATGCTAACTATTGCCTTCTTGCAACATGTACTCATTCATTCGTTTGCATCTATTCGTTCACTGTTCACAACAACACATAAAAGGCAGAGCGAATTGAGAGAGAATTAATGGATATATAGAAATGACTTGATGAAAATGATGATGATGCTGCTGCTGCTTCTTTTACTAAAGAGATGGAGGGCAGGTAAGAGAGTGTCAAAATTGGTTGAATGCAACAAAGCTAACATGCTAAAAAGTCCAGCTTCTACAATAGATGAACAGTGTGTGTGTGTGAGTGTGTGTTTAGATGAGTTATTAAGAGTGTCTGCTTGTTAGATGCCAAAAAGATGGAAACTGACTTTACAGTAGGAGATATAATTTTTGGTCTTTTTCCATCTATTTCTTATCTTCACTTTTCATTTTCATCTTCACTTTTCATTTTTTTCACACTTGGAGGTGATGCACCTTTACTGAAAAAGAAAAGAATTAGATAAAATAAATCTATTTTTAAATCTTTTCATAAAATATGATAAAAATTTTTTTAAAAATGCAAATAATTCTTCAAAATAGAAGTAATGTACAACTTTTCATTCACCATAAGATCTGAAAAATTTCTCTGTAATCAGATATAGTTTGAGGCTTCTGGGTATTTGTGACCAGAAACCTTTAATATTAGATATAAGCCTTGTTTGTACTTGACACATTTCTCCACTGCACTCATGGTGAGAAGCATGTTCAAAATCTCAAGCTGCCAAGAGCCAGTGGAGTAAGGCATTTTCAGGACATTGCCGTTATACACAAAATCCATGTGAAAAACAACCTTATTATTTCACTCATGTAGAGAGGCAGTTGTGTTAATTTTTCATACATGTATTTTTGTAACAAAAAAAAAAAAAATTCTGAAAAGTGTTCAATAAAGAAACAAGCTAAACTAATTAAAATTGATTTAAAAAAAAAAAAAAAAAAAAAGATCTCACCGTTCACTCAATATTTATTCTTTTTTTCCTTTAAAGACAATCTTAACAATAACATCAACAGTGTTGTTTAATATTATTAGTATTCTGTACATGGCTATAACGATATGTTTTTTTTTTCTTAAAGTCATTAAGAATAACATTACATGCTGTGTTTTTCCATGGTAATGGAAAGTGTCAAGAACCCTTTGTCACAGCACCAGATGTAACACTATGTCTGATAATGTTGATAAGTTATATCAGTCACTGGTTAGGCATCATTCCGGAAAGGAAACTCTGCAAGCCACATTGTGTTTAGATAAGATCTCAAGTCGTCCCTAAGTCAGAATTGAAATTTCAGCCACATGTCACACAAAACTAAAATTTATGGATTGATCTAAGTTTTGGCAAAATGACAGATTGAAATATCTTAAGATTTTAACAAAAGTGTAATTTATTTTAGCTGTTACTTCAAACAGGTATTTTTCTTTCCTCAATTCTAATGCTTGACAATAGCATGCAGTAGTCTGAACTTTGAATTGCTTGTATACAGCTTTAATGATAATACGTTTTTTATTTTAAGTTGGGATATTAATCTGTTGGCCTATTCATTCATGGCTGCTAATACTATTTATCCTTAATATTTCTCAGTATCACTACTACCAATTCTGCCTGCATTTCGTGAGTGTCTTCTCTGAGATACTCACTAAAGTGCACTATGTACTTGTCTATATGGAATTAAGCTTACTGGTTTATCAATCATAATATATTGATACAATTCAACTATTAATCTCAGTCTCTAAAAGATTCCTTTGTTCTAGAAAGCACATATCCAGCTTAACAGAATTCCTGTTCTAGAAAATTACTGTTCCTATGAAGCCACTGGCAAATATGCAAATTATATGATCCACTGATTGGTTAGGTTTTAGGTTTTTCAATATGCTCTTTCTTTGGAGACATTCTACGAAACCACACCAAGCCAATGGATATAAGTCTTTTATGTAAACAACTTAATCTCCAGGATTTTTTTTTATATTTGGATCAAGGAAGTAATTTATTACTAATCATCATTCTTCATCTGAATGCTGTGGCTTTGTTACAAAGACCCAGTTGTATTAAACTTTTTCTGAGTTAATATTTAGGTTCAGATGTTTCTTCTTAAATGTATTTATTTCACATTTAATTCATTAAATGCAATGAAATTGTAATCTTTGTTTTTTATTGTTTCACCTCAAGCAAGGCAGTGCTGCCACTGGTGCGCAGGGGGCTACATAAGAGAAGAGTGAAGAGAAAGAGGAGTGTCAAAGAATGGGCAAGAGAAGGATGGGAATACTGGTGTGAAGAGAGTTGTGTGAAGGGGGTTTTGGAGAAAGGATAAGAGAAATATAGGAGTCAAGGGGATAAGAGATGGCAATTGACATTGCATTTAATATCTTAGAGATTGTAGCTCTCAGAGAAGGAAATATCCGGAAGGGAGTTCCACAGGCAGGAAATGCGAGAAAAGAAGCTGGTAGAGTAGAAATGGCAGCCGCATTTGATTGTTTTGACCATAAAAGGATGGGATCTTGTAGCTAGTCTGGTTGCTCGAGTAAAATCTTATAGAGGGGGCACCAGAGAGCTAAGCTTGTTGAAGTAGAAGCCATGAAAATATTTGTAGAAGAGACAGAGAGAAGCCACATCTTGTCAGTGAGAAAGTGGCTGGAATAGAGCTGCCAGGTCTGGATTGATTACATTGCAGATTCCCTTCTGAATCCTGTCGAGAACCACAAGATGAATAGCAGGAGCGCCTGCCCAGATATGACAACAGTATTCAATGCATGGGCAAATGGTTGATTTGTATATGTGCAAGATGGACTCAGGTGAGAAAAACTTTCTGGCCTGACACAGTGACCCAACCTTCCTAGCAGTAGATTTAACTATTGATTCAATATAGTCATTTCACTTGAGGTTGGCTGAGAGACTGAGGAGGCACAGTGTATTACTTTCAGGAAGACTAGCTTGATCCATGTTGATGTTAGGGGCAGGAAGGACTGTCTGTGGTGGTTGATGGATAGCAGTTTTGTTTTGGAAGCATTAAAGTTTACAATCTATTTCTTACTCCAGTCCGCCACAGATCAGGTCCTTCTCAAGATCAGCAGCAAGATTATCTTTGTCTGCCTTGGCAGAATTCTAACTGAGGTGGGAGTAAATGGTGGTGTTGTCAGCATAAATGTCTACTTGGGATTTGATCACATCAGGGAGGTCGTTGAAGAAGATCAGAGAGTGTTGAGCCTAGGATAGAACCCTGTGGGATACCTACATTCATGTGATAGGATCTGGAGGCATGCCCGTACAAGATGACCTTCATTGACAAGATCAAACCAAGCAAGTATCCAGTGATGCTATAGCCCTGTAGTCCTGTAGTTTGCACAGAAGGCCAGCATGCCAGACCCTATCAAATGCTTTGGAGATATCTAAAACAGCTCGAGCTTCGCCGTTCTTACCGAGAGCCTGGTATATGTACTCAGTAAAGCAGCAGTAGACCTGGCAAAGCAGTAGCCATACTGTCGTTTGCCTTTACTTTAATAAGGAAAACAACCAACTCAAACACACACCTAATTAACTAGGCCAGTGAATGCCTGCACAAATACAAAATAGCCATCATAACTTAATAATAGAGCTGTTGTGAAATAAATAACAAACCCCCAGTGATTCAAATGAACTAGTCTAGCTGCTTAAAGAAAGAACTCCAGTAAGTCTAAAACCTACATTGGAGTCAGTTTTCGAAGTATTTCTTACAGACATCCAAGTGAGTGCCTAAGCAAGACTTAATATTATAACTGCTAGAAAATGAGTTATAACAGGAGCACATTTAATATCTTCTACATGTGTAATATTCTATAACTAAAAAAAAAAAATAGAGCATTAACAACAATACCCCTAACCATATAAACTAACCTTTGAGGAAAAAAAAATATGTAAATATTTAACAAAAAAAGGAAATAATAAACTAATTTCCAGAAACTGATTAAATAATAACCAAACTAAACAAAAATATAAGAAATCTAATGCATAGTTATTAACAAAAATAATTAATCACTTCTAACATGATAACCACTAATCTAAAAACAAAAAAAAAAACCAAAAAAAAATTAAGTTAAATTAAAAACCTTTTCACTTAGATTTTCCTAATTCAAATACAAACATTGCACCAGTTAACTTTCCATTTATCTGATAACAGCTCAATTAAAAAAATATACAAAAAAGAAATACAACAGATACTTGTAATGTAATATATAATCCTAAAATAAATTAAGGGGAAAAAAATACAAACAACCACTCAAAACTTGAACCATAAAAGAAACAATTCAAAGGGCCCACTTCAGAAACAGAGAACACTATATTTCACTGGAAAAGACAACACAGACTGAGACAAGTAAACACAATACTTGCGAAGATGAGGGCAGATTTGAAAATCAATGAAACAATACATACCATGAGACAACTCTATCAACCCACAACCCAAAAAGCAGGGTGAAAGAAAGATTCTTTGATAATAGCTTATGAAAGGTGAAAGTGTTCAGAATGCAATGAACAATTTATTTTCAAATTCTCACTGAAAATCGGGAAAATGGCTTGATCTATAGAAAAATTCAATATAAAAATCTTCCAGAACTTTAGTCTTCAACCAAAAAATAAATAAATGAAAAATGACTGCCTACACCCCCACATACACATATATTATATAAAAAAGAACTCTACCTTGATGAGTAATAAGATAAGGTCTATTAATAAGAATTTTATGACTTTGCAATTGATTGAAAAATGATTTCACAGCATTTATTTTTTGGGTTGAAAGTTTCAGAATATTTAAGAGAAAACTTACACATCAGCTGCAGATAAGGGTCTTTTGTTGGCTGCTTTGTTACCACCAGATACTGGATTCTGAGTAGCATCTGCAAGGAACATAAAAATAGTACCAATAAAGGAGGGAAAACACACCTGTACATTAATAACAAGAACTTCAAAGATTCTTTTTAATTATACCAATACCTCAAATATAGTCCACTTTTGGATTTTGTTATCAGAAAACAGAGTTACTGGAGTAAGATAAAATAGTTTTTATACAGATAAATTTTAAACATTTATGCTCATATAAAATACTTTGGGTGTACTATATATATATATATATATATATAGTATTTATGCTCTCACACCCTGATTGAGCACTCTGGATGAGTGGGAGACTTTCAAAACAGTAGCTACTCCAGCATATACACACCGCTCATTCAATAATGAATTAGAGCACTCTAGCGATTGGGTGTGTGTAATGATATACGCTAAAAGGTCTGCCTTCTTCTACCGGACGCTTGTGGCCCAGAGGTAGAATCATCGACTGACACCGATTCGGTTGGGTTTCGATCCTGGGTCAGAAGGCGATCGGAGTCTAGCCGTGCTGATGGGCCGTGATGCAGTGAAACAGATCTGTCTGTGGATGACTATAGTATATATATATACATATATATATATATATATATATATACACACACACACACACACACACACACATTCACATACACAGATGCCAAACTCTCCTTTAAAAAAACTTAAGTGATTCATTTAAAAAATATACACATTTTCTTTAGTTTATACCACAAGAAAAAAATATATTAAAAGAAACATGAGGTTGTTAAATTTTTATTTTTTATAAATAAGAATAGATATCCACATTTGGCTGCTTTAATGACTTTTTATAAACATCTAATATTTCTTTGTGATAATTCAGTGCTACTATTACAGATCTACTAACTTATGCTTTATTCAACATTTGAATAATCTTCTGATATTTACATTAAAACATGATATTTCATTGAGATAAAATCTGTTAAAACTGATTGTGGAGGAGTTTTCTTTGTTATCTGGACTAATGCTTGTGATTTTGTTATTATCTTACACAATTTTCCCAAACCCCATCAAGATATTTATTTTAAGTATCCGTAATCATTTTTTCATTGCTTGCATAATGCAGAATTCTTTGACAAAGTGAGGTTTATCAAGTAAAACAATCAACAGACTAAATTAATATGCCTTAAAAAACAGAAATAAATTGCATTTAGTCTGCATAGTTGCATTTGGGAGTATAACTACTTCAACATGTACCCACATGCAGAGTGAATAGCAATTGCTTCAATATCACATGAACAAAATCATAAAAACAAAGTAACTAATTGCTTTCTTTTTTGCATTCAATAAAGCAATATAGTGTGCCATTTTAAGAATAAGTAAATTTAATTGATAAATTCTTGTGAGGGTGCAAACAATGAGAATTGTTTTTACTTTCAGGATTTTGGCTATTGAATATGGCAATATGAAACAACAAATGATGTAATGTGAAAGGCTTTCTTGAATAAACTCAAGAATACAAATACCAATTTTGTTTATAACAAAGAAACTGTGACGGCCATGAACCAAAAAAATAAAAAAAAAAATTAGTGTAGAAAATAAATAACTATGAGAAGAAATAAAAAAACAAAACGTAGGAGTTTTTTTTAACCTCAGAGAAGAATTACACTAGAGAAAATTTAAGGCTTAGTGAGAGAAATTCAATCTCATCCTCTTAAAAATAGAAGAGCAAATAATGTTAAGTAATTCTTGTTATAAAAACCCAGTCTGTTGCATCTTTGAGGCCATTACCGAGTGAATAGTCCTTTGATCACTTCATTTAAGTCCAAAAAGAAAATTTTGCTATCTTCAGCTAGCAAAAGTGACAATCACAAAGATATTATATATGATAGAGGACACATTTTTCTAACAAGGTTTTTCAATTATTCAGGCTGGTAGATATCAATAAATATACTGTATAATTATAAAAAATAGTAGCTACTCAAATACAAGTGTTCATTACATTAGGATATGAAAACAGAGCAGATATGAATATTATGAAAAAATCAGGAATATATCTTAGAGACATACGGCCAATCATCCTTTACTTTTTAGATTCTTTCAATATAGAGAAACGGGGAATTTGTTTTTATGGCTTATCAAGCTTTTGAAATCTATTTAAGGCCTGGAAATATTTTTAGACTCTAAGAACTCTTTGAAAATAATGATTTCCTGCCAAAAATCCTATTAATTAATCTGTAGCTGAGCGTATAGAGAAGTGGATGGTGGTGAATTGAAAACATCTTCTTTGATAAATTTGTTAATTTACTTCATTGACCAATGAAGTCATTTTCTGTTCCAGTCAATTAAAAGCGGGTGGCCCAAATTAATGAAATAGTCAAAGCTAAATATGAATCGATACAAGTCAGAAGAGAAAGAATAGGTTTCTTATTCATGTCTGGCAGAACTAAAATGGAATTGACTTACCTTGCAGCCACCTGACTTGTGTTGCTGGGCCATATCCTTTTTCATTCCTGGCTGCAATTCTGAAGATTATTGCTGGTTTTGTAGTGTAATCAATGTGAGCAGAGGCAAGACTAGCTGTTGTCACAACACAAGAAGGACTTGGGCCACAGTAGACACGTACAAAGGCTAATTGTGCTGGGGACCCGGGCTTTTGATCAACTTGAGCAGCAGCAGCTGCATTCCTCACAGCAAGATACACAGAATATTCCGTAATCTTACCAGCAGTGTTTTGTGGAGGTTCCCATGACAAATGAGCACCCTCAGAACTCTGAAAAAGATTTGTAAAAGTTTTCAAATAATTAAAATTTATGGAGGCAGAACTATATTGAAATTGCCATTTCAAATTTTTTAAAAACTGTATAATAGCAGGTTTTAATATATATTTTTGATTTCTCAATCTCCATGGATTGTGTTGCATATTGGCAAGAATGTGTTGAAACAACAAAAAAAAAATTACAAGTTGACAAGTTATTTAAGCTCAGTATTTGCACTAAACGGCCAAATTTTAAAGTAAAAGTATAAAATTTAGCTTTCTTTATATTAACACCTTACTTTCAATTCCAACAGGACGTGTAAAAACAGTTAATTAAAAAAAATTCCATTTTCTAAAAACTTGAAAGAGGATTCATTTGGCTGCATTCCTACAGAATAAAACCTTTTAAAAGCTTTGATTACTAAATATTTTATATTTTTGCTTTCAATTTTTAGAATTTTCTTTTTTTGATATTCAATTCTCTTAAAGGAAATTTAAACACAAGCTGTTTATATCTAACAACAAAAAAAAACTAACCTCTATCAACTCTATGAAACAGCTTTTGCCAACTTCAGAAATTATGAGATTATGTTCAAAGGAATTTTTGCACATAAACACTAATAGGAGTCATGTTTTACCCAATATATTATTTGGTACAAGTTCATGAGCTATAAAGATTAAATATTCTTTCTTGCCTCTTAAAAATCAAGAAAAAATAAAAACAATTTCATAATTCAGAGTTAACTACAATTAATAGTTTAAGAGAGAACAAAAGAAAAGGTTATCAATACAGACCTTACTAATCTTAATAGCAGATGGTGCTCCTGGAAAGCCAGGCAAACAGGTCTTGAAGGCAGATACTTCACTAAACGGTCCTCGCCCGCATGCATTAATGCCTGCCACCCGAAATTTGTAAGCTGTGCCAGGCAAAAGTTCCTGTCTCTTCAGGACACTGTGATCCGGAACACTGACAACATCAATATCCTTAAAATTTAAAAAAAAAAACAAAGAAGTTTGCAAACATTCATTACAAGATTTTTCTTTAGTGACCAAAAGAACAAAGTTTTTCTCATATCAATCAATACAGAAAGAATAGAAGAGTTATAAGAAAAAAAAATGCACACCATTAGTGTTAACATGTTGATTGGTATTGATATTTTTAGGCAAAATTTAACCACTGCCAACAGAAAAAAAAAAATATGAAATGTGTTCAGCTTCATATACGAACCATTATTTGCTAACATTTATGAAACTTTAATACATCTCACATTTTAGCTTTATGCAAAACTTTTAAAATTCTATAAAAAAGGTTCATATATGACACATGTATATATCAGAAACACACAGTCATGTGCAAATAACTTTCCCCGCTAATGATTACAGATGGTTATATAAAAGACATTATATATAAATTTCATTTCAACAGAAAATACATTCTCATAAATATAAAAATTTTAAGTACATTTAATTTAACATGTACTAATAAAACATACCAAAAAAAATCTTTTTAATCATAGTACTTTTCCATATTAAGAAAGTTATTATCTTCAAAATTAAACCAAACACTTTACAAGGACTGAGTCATAAAATTTTATGTAGATTCATTGAGTTTAAAAATCAATATGGTATTAAATTCCAATGATGCCAGTCTTTGACATAAAACAATTGAAACTTTGTAATACATCATTGATAAATTACAAGTAAAGAAACAATAAAGAATTTACAGTTCACAGTAAGTTTACAATATTTAAAAATTGAAATTAGAATTTTTTTTATTAGTTAAACTTAAAAAAAATATATATCTATATCTATATATATATATCTATATATATATATATATATATATATACATATTTTTAAACATTTTTGGAATTTTATATATATATATATAAAAAAACAAAAAATCACTGAATATCCAGAACACTGCAATAACATAACAGATGACAAAAAATTATCTATTTTGTACATGCTATCCAACTTATGTATACCATAAAGTGATAGTTATTAAATACAGATAGAGGACAAATATAATAATCAACATTCATTATACTTACATCTCCATTGCCTTGGCTAGACTCAGATGGTAAGTGACAATGTGATACTAAACAAGTTGTTCCTTTAATTATTCCAACATCATACCATTGATTGGCTTCTTTTTTAACAGGTGTTCCTGATGCTTTTGCAGGAGATTCTGTCTTTATGCCCTACAAAAATGGCAAAAATAAATTAGGTTTATGGTTTTCCAGATATCAAACATTTTTTGACCCTATACTTTACATATCACACATTAAATGCCTGTGCTTTTGTTTTGTTTTTAAGTTCAGTAATATCAAAAAGGGACTGGAAAATAAGGACACATAATTGAGAAAAACAACAAACAAACAAAAAGGATTATTAATCAAGTTACTTAAAATTAGGTACCTCAAAAAAAAAAAAAAAAAAAAAAAAAAAAAAAAAAAAACACAGTATAGTATGAAGAAAAAAGGCCCCAAACTAAATAAAAACAATGTTTTATCAGCAAAATGTTTTTGTTATCATTAAGGACAGATCAAAGTATTTTCTTAATTATTGTTAAAATTTTTTTAATTATTTCTAACACGTGCAAAATTTTGGGAGAAAATTTTTTTCTTTCATCAGTGCGAGACCTAAATTGACGCAATGTTTATTACGTCAAAAAAAAAACTAATATTACGCAATGCACATTTTGACCGTAAAAGATACATTAATTTGGAAATGCTTGCAAAAATCAAATAATGGTCAGATTTTGAAGAAAATTTCAGGACTTATTCATAATAGACTGAAAATAATTTTGAAATAATTATTTTTAGAAAATATTGGTAAAAATATTTTTTTTTTTACATATGTCCCCCCCCCCCCCCCAGCACCAATTAATTTCCAGAAATGTCTAAAAGTTTGCCACCGCTCCCCCATAAAACCTATAAAAATTAAATTCAGGAGTCATTGAGAAATGCTAATCAACTGTCTTTTTTTCTTCAAGTGGGACAATTTTCTAAAAAGTAGGTCCGAATTGTGAAAAATGCAATAACTATGCAATTTTTATTTGGATAAACTTTTAAATGCTTTTATGAACAATAAAAATTAAGCATATCATAATCTGAAAAGAAAAAAAAATTCAATGAATAATGAATTTTTACAAGCATTATTTTCATTTAAAATTTTTTTTTAATAATAAATAAAGTTTCAAAAATATTTTAAAACTTATTCCTTCACCGCTCGGGCTAGGGTATGGAATTAATGCATGAAGACTACATTTACTAATCAAAAATTGAAGAGCTTAATACAAATGATTGAGCCAAAGGATTTTTAAAATAATTAAAAGATTTTTATTGTGTTCATTTTGATTACCCATATTCTATTTGTACGGGTGGCTGTACATGATATTTATTTAAAGGTCACGTGATTCAAGGGTTGTCAAACCTCACACGAAAAAAATAAAATTTATACCAAAATCATCTTCCATACTTGGCATTTTTGGCTGGCTACTGTAAGCATATCATTTATCGCCTCCTTGATAAGCTGATGACAGATGTGATAACAGGGATACCGTAATCGAAAAAAGCTTTTTTGGGCAGTAAGCAAGCAATTCAGGTTTCAAGTCAACTTACAGTAAGTTTAAATTCGGTAATTTGAAGAAAATAATGTGTCAGCAAGGTGTATTTTATTTTTGTAAGATTTTTTAAAACTTTTAAAATGGCTTCTGTTTACAATCAATGAAAAATGGCGGAAAATTTGAAATTTTAACAATTTTTTTTTTTAAAACCTACAAAATTTTTATTCCAATCAATATAATTTCGGTTTAAAATACACCAGGGTATTTTGCTTACTATAATTACTAAATTTAATCCCTTGGCTTTCAATTAAATCTAATTTTAAAGCTTGAAGATAACTTATTTATTTTTAAAATTTCAATTTAAATTTAGGTGTAGAAAAATGAGTGGAGGAACCTAGTTAAAATGCAGTCTTAAACAATTAAAGTAAACAATGTATAATTCCAAGTTCTAGAAAAAGATGATAGCCGATAAAATTTTATATATTAATAAATATACATATTATCCTACGTCTATGACACAATTGAGTTTCATGCATTATGCAATCATCAGGCGCATATTTCAAACTGACAGTTTAGTAGATTTGAATTTAAATTCATTCGATGTTCATGAGAATAAAATCTTACAAAGTGACTGCTTTTTTAATAAGATTAAAAAATTAAATATTCTAAGGTTACATGTAGATAAAAATTTAATATTAAAACTTAAAATAAAAAATACAAAATGTTAAAAATAAAAAAATGCAGGAAAAAGAAATCAAAGGGGTGTAAGTCATGAAATGTAAACATTTAAATATTCAAATATTACTTGTAGATAAAAAATTGAAATTTTAAATAAAATAAAATGAAACTAAAAATTAAAAATGAAAACTAAAATTTAGAATTAAAATTAAAAAATGTAGGGAGCAAAAATAAAAGGGGTTTAATTCATAATGTAATATTACAGGGGAGAAAGAAAGGGGGTAAACACAAAGGAATCTATATCAATCTGGGTCTAAGAATTTAAGTATTTTTTTCTATGACAGCATTGATCATTAAATCACTTTTTTCTTTTTTTTTTAAATTAAGATTCTTGATATGGTTTAAGATGACAAGTTTCTCTAAAAGGCATAGATTAAATTTATCTCCTTTTCCATTGTAATGTTTGGATTTAGCTACAATATTCCAGATAATAATTGGGTTCTTGTAGTTTTTTTTTTAATTTCCAATAATGTATGGATAAAGCAGTACTTGTGCTGTATTTACTGTTGTTTAAAGACAACATCTGGTTGTTAAATCTTATCTTCCACCTGTTAGCAATAAGGAAATTTTTGACAATTCTAAAATTGATTGCATAACACATGAAACTCTGAGTTGTGCCAAAGATGTAAGATGTGCACTCACATATGTATATTTATTAATTTACATCACTATATATTATTTAATTATTTAGTTTTTGGTCATAATTAAATTAAACCAGTACACAGTTGTATTAAGTGTTCGCTACAATTATATTGTAGAACTTTTGAATATTTTAAATTTGTAAACGAGTTATTACACAACCCAGGTTTCTACCTTCCAGTGTCTTCAGCCAATTTACAATAACTGATTTTACTTTTTAGAACACTCACGTAACAGGGATTTTTTATGAATGTGCAATTTTCAAAACTCGGAGAAGTTAGAACGTTTTCATTCATGATTGTATGATCCTAATAGGGTATTTGTTGGTATGGTCACACTTGGTTATAATTTCTGTTCTTTCATTTAGTAATTCATATATATATATTATATATAAATATATATATATACATACAAGTATGGGTGGAATAATATTCCTTGTTTAAAGAAACACTATTTTTAAAAAAGTGTTCAATACAAAGTAGAGCTAATAATATTTACTCAGAAATTATAACATGGATATGTTACAATATCACTACAAAAGTAGCTATTTTGTTTCGACACTTCTTGTGTTTTGTGAAGTGATGTGGTTATTTTAAATTGAATGGTTTTAAAAGGTTAAAAACAAGCAAGACCCCTTTAATCAGGGAGGCATTATTGTATGTACAATGTGGACCAATCAGAGTAAAGCAACTTCTAATTTGGAGAATATGTGGGCAAGACTAAAATTAATCTTGGTGGGCATTGGTATTAAAATTTGATTAAATTGAGATCAGCAATTATTGGTTAACTATTATATCTACTTTATTTTTGTTGTGAAATTTAAAAAAAAAAAACGGACAAACTGAAAAGTCAATAAAGGCTAAATTTTGTAATTTGTTTATGTATATATGCATGGATGTATTAATCTGTATATGTGTCTGTTTGTTAGTGTTTGTGAATATATTCATCTACTTTTCCATGTGTGAATGTTTGTAGGTTTATTTATGTATGCGTTCTTTCTCATCCTCGTTTAAAATATGAATAACTTTCTAAATCTACTAAATTGTTAAACTAAAAAATATATATATATATTTTTTTTTTCTAAGTAGGTATAATTGTAGTTCTTAGTCTCAGCCATGATACCATTTACTCAGAGGACTTATTTAGCCTTCAAAATTCAGTTTACGACAAAAAAAACTCATTTGATATCGATACCAGGAAATCAAAATTTGACTTACATCCATTCATTTTTCTTTCAGTCTACGGTTTCGCTTTAACAAAAAATAACTATTGCCTTTTAGTCTTTCATACCAACGTCCAAAGAGTCTGAGCTTCAAGACCATGGATTAGTTTTAAAGCTTTCATTACACCCGAGCAACGCCAGGCTATACTGCTAGTATATATATATATATATATATATATATATATGCAACATTAATTGCTATCTCTTTGAATTCCATCCATCCTTTTTTTGACACTCCCTGTACAGTATTTTTTCCTCACTGTAACCCTCCTGTGTACTTGAGGTAGTCCTGCTTTGCTTGAGATGAAATAATAACATGTGCGTGTGAGACTAAGATAAACATAAAAATTATTTTAGTCCAAATAATATCAAACCATTTTTTTAAGCACTAGGAAAACACTTATAGGAAAAAGCAGAAGTTCTTACCTGCTTGCTATCAGCAGTTTCAGTATTGGAAGGAAGTCCATTGGTAGCTGTTGAAGTAGCTGCAGCCGATGTTGGTGTAGCCATAGTTGAAGTCCCTGTTGCAGTTATTGGTGCAGAGGTACTCTCCTGTTTCACAATAGAAGTTGCTGAGGCACTACTAACAGCAGCTGCACTGGCTGCTGTGGTTACTGCAGCAGTAGCAAGTGTTGCAAGAGGGTCTGAAAGTAAAGGTTTTAAATCAAAATTTAAATAATACACTTCTCTACATTAAATAAAAATAAAAATAGGAATGTCTTAAACACTTCAAAGTTTAAATTATACATAACATTAACTAAAACTCCCAAAAGACTAGACATAGATCAAATTTGAACAAAACAAGAAAACGATAGCTTAAGGCAAATATCTAGAAGATTATTAACAAGGTGCAATATTCCAATTAGCTTACCTGATGCATCTGTTGTTGTTGTTGTTGAAGATTGAGTTACAGCAGAAATTACAGGAGCGGTGGTAGTGATAGGTGTTGCTATATTTACTGCAGTGACTGTAGGTTTTATTAGTTCTCCATTAACTGAACTAACTTTAACAGGGACCATAGTAAGAGCAGTGCCTGTAGCAGTAGAGGCAGTAACTGGTGCATGGCTGGTATCCATGGGCTCAGGACCAGCTTCTTTCTTTTCTTCTTTTACAGACTCTGTTGTAGTCGGTGCCTTTGTATCACTAGTGTCCATTGCTGCCTCTTTTGTTGCAGGTTGATCAGTTTCCATTTTCATAGCTTCCAGTGCTTTGGCACCATCAGCAGTTTCACCTTCGGACTTTACATTATTGGCACTTTTATCACTGGTAGCTTTCTCATCTGAATCGGACTCTTTTTTAACCAATGTCTGATCACCTTTACCCACAACATTGGATAAAGTTTCTTTAACTTCTACTTTAGGCATCTCAGATGCATTCTGCACAGTTGTTGCTACAGCACTTGCATTGTTCCCAGCAGTACCATCCACTGCAGAAGTGGTAACAGGTTTCACCGTTTGGTCACCTGTAGGCACAACAGTTACAGTTGTAGCAGAAGAAGTTGTGGTTGTAAGAGTGCCATGAGGTGAAGTGGCCTGTAAGCCTGCAGCCACTGTACGTGTGACTGGAATGGTGATGGCAGATGTCACTGGGGTAACACCAGCAGTGGTTGCTTTCTCCACTTGGTTAGTAGATGGTTGGACAGTAACTTTGGCTGTAGTGACAGGAGTGGTTGGGGTCACACTGACCACTTGGGTAATTGCTGAGCTGGGGTTTACCAGTGAAGCAGCACCTTGAGGTGAAGGAAGAATTGATATACGCACAGGAGTACCAGGAGTCTGCGTTGCGCCACTTGTTAATGACGTAGTTAGAGTTTTGATGGTTGGAGTCACTGATAGTTGTACCGTAGTCACTGCTGGCAACTGTGCTGTGGCAGCAGTCTGAGTTGGAGCTGGCTGGGCAACAATAGATATGGTTGGGGTAGTTGATGTTACTGAAGGAAGGATGGAAGTGCCTGGTTTGGTAGTGCCAGTGACAGTGACCTGAGCAGCAGCACTCATGACACTGCCAAGGGTAGATGAAGACATGGATTGAGCTATAAACAAAGAAAATAAATTTTATCAAATGAAATTTTTAATGCAAAAAACAGAAGTTATTTACACTTGCAAAAAGTGCAGTAGATTTTACCTGTATTAAAATTTTCATTAAAATAAAGCTTTTTGTCCATATTTGAAGGTTTTGTTTTTTTTACAAGAAAAAAAATCTAGCAAACTTCACTTTGGAAGTAACAGTAATTTGTTTCTCCCAGCATCTCTACCAAAATGGTTTAAACCGAACCTTCATGTGAGACTTGTTTTTCAACACAATATATTTGAGATAGAAGTAGATACTTTCACAAAAGTAAGTAGCTAATCTCAAAAGCCAGCTCTTTAGCGTAAGGCGTTCAAGTGCCACACTACTGTGACCTTGTGCCAGTTTGACCTAAGCAAATATAAAATGGAACATTGCAATGCAGTAGTTAGCAATCTAATCTTCAGCAATTTTGATCCTTTGTCAGTGCCACACACGTGGCTCAACTAAGTCAAGTAAATACCTACAGGTTTGAAAAGCAAGTCCAGCAGAATTACATCAGCCTTCAAAATTGGTACAACTCCTAAATGTCGCATCACTGTTAAGTATTAGTTACCATTCTGGCGAGCAAGACAAATACCATTGTCATCATATGGCACATTAACAGCCTGACCATGTCCTAATCCTAAAAATTATCACAATTAATATTTTGTATAATGCTATTAAGAAAATCTTATCAGAGTAATAAAAGATTTATATATATATATATATATATATATATATATATATATATATAAATAAAAAAAAAAAAAAAAAAAGAGGCATTGACATGATCTTACCTGACGTGGTTAGAATAGTAACAACCGGCTTTGAACCTGGAGCTCCACCAGTTGACACAATTTGGGCAGTGGAGCCACCAGATGTGAGAGTAGATGCTAACTGGGATGCAGTCAAAGTAATTGGCTTACTTCCTACAGAAAAAAGTGAAAATTTTGGTCAAGCTTCACTTCAAAATTTGTCATAAGCACAGCGATATATAGATAAAACTTTTCAAAGATTAAAATCTCTGGTTCTACACATTGGACTTTTTTCATTTCAGTATTTCCTCTAATTACTCTTATTCAAAATGGCACAAAGATTATTACAATAAAATTAACATGTTGCAAGTTTCAAGTGTTTATATCAACACCTGTTGTTTTCAAAAATAAATGACAGAAACAACCTCGCCTTGAAGTCATTCAAGTGGTTCAGAAATAATAGTTTCATCAAACAAGCATTTGAGATTCAACTGTAAGTATTTCACTGTTAAAATGCAATCAAATTTGTCCTGGGCTGTGCATAGCATTTTCTACAATTAAGATCATCATAAGAGATGATTATTACAGTATCAAATAAAATACAAGCTACTTTGTGAATTTATATTTAGAAATGAACAGATATATAACTTTTTCAAAATATTTTTAATATGACAGACATTTAGCAAACCCTCAAATAAAATAGGAACAACTGTGTTGGTATTGATTAAACTTATTAGAACAGATCTCCGACATTCTCAAGAGAATTAATAAAGTTTGATAACATATCTATTTAATAGCCATAATGTGCCAAATATGAAACGCTATTTTTTTTGTTTTGTTTTTTGATTGTTACATCACATGATTTTACAAATGCTACACTTGCATCTAAGTATGATCTAGACCAGTGATTCTCAAACACCATGCAATAATACTTTTAAGTGTGTCACAAAATAGTCATGCCATACATATATATGCATGTGTGTCAATGTAGTAATGGTACAGATTTAGTATTTGAATAAATGTGTAAGTATTAAACATTTTTCATTCAAATAATTCTTTTCACTATTCTTCAGTTATGTCATTTTAAATATTTTGTTTTAATATTCCTTTTTGAAAAAATATTTTTTTTTTTTAACTTTAAAATTTTCCATGATTTGAATAAATGAATATTAACGTTTGTTCAGATATTTCATAACATTTAAATGTATAGCCTTTAAAAATTTTGCTAAGTATGCCATTATACTTTCATTTGCTCCTTGGTGTACTGTTGCTTAAAAAGGTTGAGAAACACTGGTCTAAACAGTGCATAGTAAATCAAAGAAGCATATTTTATTCAGCATTTGTAAAAAAAAAAAAAAAAGAAACCACAGTCCATACAGCATACACAATAAGAAAATATTCTATTGGATATAAAATAAATTATTTGGTAATGTAACTGTTCCTGAATTGAAATTCTCTATTGTTTAAATAAAAGCAAATATTAACAAAATAGTTTCATTTAAAATTCATCCAAAGCATGCGTGTCAAAAAAAATAAATAAATAAAAAAATAAAAATAAAAAATATATATATATATATACTGACCTACCACACCTCCAGCCCCACTAGGCTGTGGACTCACAACAATAAACTGGGTGTTACCTCCACCACTCAACTTGGGCACAGAGGTGATAATCTTCGTTGGTGCACCAAAGTTTCCTGCTTGACCTTTCGGGGCAGCAATAACAATAGTCTTTGTGCCTGGAGTTGTACTGGTCAAGGCACCACCAGGTTTGGCCACAGAAATGAGAGAAGTAGGGATTGTCTTGATGATAGTGTTCACAGATTTAGCTGTAGATGTCTTTGAGTAGGGAGGGGTAACAAAAACAAAAGAAAAAAAAATCAGTTTTATCTTTCATGAACTAAGAGGAATGGTTGATTTTACTGACCAATACAGATGTTATAATTATTTCAAGCATCAAATTATTTTACTTTACACATTTGCAATTTCATCTCATCATCAAGCAAACTGATATCATTTAAAACATAGTATTCAACACTTTCCCTTTAGTTCAATTATGGTGGCTCTATTTTCAATTTAACCATTTATAAGTTTTGATTATGAAGCACACTGCATCAGTTACTGAGCATAATTATTAAATTATTCATTTTCAGACAACCTTTTCCACAAAATATATTACAAAAAACTGATTTAATCTGAACAATTTCATAGATGGAACAATTTAATTCAGATTTATCAATAGGAAGCTATTTATATACTTATGACTTTAACCAAGTTTTGTTTCATCAACTTTACGAATAAACCAAACTTTCTCTAAGAACGGTAAAATATGACATAAAATAAACCCATGGAAATTGACAAAACAAAAATGCTATTTTCTTTTCAATCATTTATTTACATTCATTATTATAAGCTTTGAACAAAATAGTCAAAGTATCCAAAGAATATCAGAGATTAATTTCAATATAAATAAGCCAGCAGAAGCCAGAATAAGTTTTTCTTCATCTTTTTAGCACAGAAACTCCTCCTTTATTGGGATTTATTTTTTTAGTGTTTAAATGTTTAGAGAAAAAAATAAGTAAGTATCACCTATACATTACTTACCTGAGGTTGTACACTGCTTATTCCAAGAATAGTAGATGGTGTTGCACCTGGATTACTGCTAGTAATGATTGTGGTTGGCTTTCCTGTGCTAGCTTGCGTAGTAACTAATTTCACTATAGTTGCTCCTTGAGGTAGAGGTGTTTTTGTCTACAAAGAAAATAGTAGATATCAATTACTCAAAAACTATTATGACAATTAGTATTTGAAATTTTCATCTCTCTTTCTATGATTACTCAATATAAACAATTGTAACCAAGTGTTGAAGTGATAGAATTGTATCATCAGTATTAAAAGGTTGTAAGTTTAAACCTCACAATGAGAAATGACTAATTTAGTGAATAAAACAATGAATCTTTCTAGGAATGTTCCCACCTTGCTAAAGTAGAAAAAAAAAACCTTTAATGACAATTTGTTGAAAGTATACTTAATCTCAACTGTAATGAGTTTTTTTTTTTTCTATATGCGCCATGTCCTTTCAAGAAAGTCAGCAATCATGGTGCTCCATAACTTTTTGCCTTTTGTTGCTCTTAGCAATACTTGCCCCTTTATGACCAGTGTCTGTCTTTGTGTTAGATGTTCCTCTATCCAGTTGTACAAACTTGTCAAGTAGGTTACTCACTGCTTTATTCTGCTTCTCTTGCCTTCAAAGCCTCTTGAGAGTTAACTTCTCCAAACCTTCCTTCCTCATCATATGTCCAAAGAATTTCAGCTATCCTTTTCTGACTGAAATGAGAAGTGTCTTTATAGTTCCTAGTCAGAACTTCCTCAGTTCTTGTATGCTCTGTCCATGGTATTTTAACATTCACCAATAAAACTACATCTTTAAAATTAGTAACATGTCCAGCTTTCACTGCAATGTAGACAATTTATGTATTTCACTGCAATAGATAGCACATAACCGTGTAGTTTTCATTTCTAATCTTATTTTTTAATTCTTTAATACCTCATTTATTTTCTGAATAGTATCTTTATATAGATGTGCATTGTGGTGCAGTGGTTATTGGCTTGGAACGACAAATCAAGGACCTGAGTTCGAATTCTAGTTGAATTCCTTGCATTCACTTATGCACAAATACTCTTGGGAAAGGTATTAATCTGTCACTTTCCTCCAGTTATGGGTTAAATAACAAAACAAATTGGGTTCTATAGCCTTAGCTGGCAACTAGTCTACCACAGAAAATAATGGCAATCTACTGCGAGATAATCTTCTGCCCAGTCAGTCATGTCTCTTTCAAGACCTGATTGTCTAAGCTTGTATCATGTACTGCACTTAACTGACTGATCTTGCAATGTATCTATGCACGTGCTAGGACACTGACAATGTAGCTGAAGTTTTGTACTGGTACCATTTTGACATCACCTACATATAACTCATATTTTGAGTTGTCCCTTACTTGCTACCATGCATTCCATTGTCTTACTAAGTTATCAGTCCTATTATTTTGCTTTTCTTGAATATCTTTTGTAAAAATTCTTTCAGTCTTTTCAAATCTGTGTAGCCTGACATATATGAAACTTATATCAGACAACAAATCCTGGACAGTCCTCTCCAAGTTTTAGAATAAGCTGACTAAACAGATTAAATAAATCTAAAGAAAAACACATCCTTGTCTCATTCCTTTTTCTAATACTTGTTAATTAGGTAAGGTAAATAAGGGGGGGAGTAGATAACCACCTCTACTTGCCTCTCCAACATGCATAACTGTTTTTCAGATTAAATTCATGTAGTGATCAAAGAAATCATCAGACAACAGCATATCTCCCTTTTTAAATTTGATAGTTATGAAGAGTTTATTCATGCAATTATAAATTAAAAGAAAATTTGAAAAAGACAGCTTCAATTGAAGACAAATTGTAATCTGTAAATAAATTAAAAAAAAAAAAAAAAAGCAAGCAAGAAGTGTTTCAAAAGATTTTTTTGACCAGAAATTTTGCTACTTACTGTTGCAACAGTCATTCCTTGTGTAGTTTTCACCAGGGTCACAATCTGAGGCTGACTTGAAGCAGCTCCTGTCTTATGAACTGTAATGATCTGTTTGGTTCCAGCACCAATACCTGCACCCGCCTTTAATACTGTTGCTCCAGGGGTTGCAACTCTCACTGTCTGAGTACCAGGAATTATTTGACCTTATAAAAAAAAATCAAAATTCAAAGCCTGCTAAAATAACATTATCAACCAATTTTAAAGAAAACAATATAAACTTTTATATATTTAGTCAGCTGAGAAATAATTATTTAAGACAAATTTTAAAGTTCAAGATGAACAGAAATCAATATGGTTAACTTAATAATTTTGATTAAAATAAAATCAAATGGTTTTCTGCAGGTTATTTAAAGCCATAAAATGTTTTTAGATTGTAAGAGTTTTTGTTTTGAAGATAATTGTTTTAATGATATATTACTAATTAACCCATAACTGAGGGGGAAGAAGAGGTGGATTCATACTTTTCCCAAGGGTATTTGTATGTAAATCAATATAATGCCCCCAATGGCAATTGGAACTTCACTGTCTGATTAACAATTCCGAGCCATTATCGATTACAGTAACTGCACATTGAAGCTTACAGCACCTGGTATTCCCAAGCAGTCATTTATCTAGATACTAACCAGTCATCTAGATACTAACAAGCTCAATGTATGACTTCAGTGGGCATACGAGAACCAGTGTTTCAATGTAATGCAACCATAAGCAGATTAAAATAAAAACCATTTTACAACATTCAGAAATCTGATTATTACTTTACATTTATCTTCCCTGATATTTGAATATATCCAGCAACTTTTCTCCCTTCCAGAGAATATGGACAAGTGAAAAAGAAGAATAGGGATTCCACAGAGACAAAACAACTTTGCCAGAAACCAGGTACTAGTCATAGTAGTGTAAAGATGTAAATTAAAAAAAGGGGGATGGGCAGGAGGAGACATTAATTAAGATTGATACTTTGTGAACATATTAACGTCCTTTAATTTGTTATTGTTTTATATCAAATTTTAAAAATATGCAATAATGCAAAGGCCAAGATGGAAGATCTCTATACTTTCTTAACTTGAACCCAAGAGAGGAAAAAAAATATCAATACAAAAATTATTTTTCTCCAGCCATAAAAAAGAAACAAACAAAACAAACCTGAAAAATATCATCAGAACATTATTTACTTACCTGCAATTTGTTTTCCTTGTACATTTGTCATTTTCATTCCAGAGGTAACAATGGAGGGAGTAACCACTTTAATGCCTGACACAGGAGTTGTTGTAACACCAGTTGTACCTGGAATCTTTTGAGTTGCTGCAGCTGCTGCAGCAAGAGCTGCTATTCCAGTCATCTGTCCACCTGCTGTTGTCTACAAAAACATTGCACCAATAGTTGCAATCCCTCATCCCACAGAATGTCAATAATATACAAAAGACTCCCATAAGACAACTGAAGAGTATCAAACAAAAACTTCAATAAAACTTTCAAATATTACAGAGCAAAGCTTTAATTATTGAAAACATCTTAAGTAAAAAAAATATCAATTTTACTTTATAATGGGTATTTGAAGTGGTTAAAAAATAAAAATATTTGTTCAAGTCACAAGAAAGTATTATGAAGTACTCCTCCACAAACAAATACGAAGAGGGAACAGACATCTTGCTCCAATAACTTTCAAAATTATATTCTATATTTACAATTATGTACTTTTTTGGAAAAGCAAAGAAAAACTGCCAACTGCAGTACCTAATTCTTTCAAGATGAAGAACTACTTGTACTTAAAAGGACTTGTAAGCTATCTAGAATGTACAAATGTTACTGAGTGCCCCAGCAATAAAAGCTCTTAACACCCTGAGGAGGTTGAATTCTATAAAAAGTGAAGACCACAAATATAGAACAGAATTTCCAGGACTTTTCACAGGCATTGGTAGATTCCAGAATATATGAGTATACACAACCAATTTAAAAACATTTTTTCAAAAAAAGCAAGTGATCCACACATAGCACTTCAGAATTACAGAACTACCCCCTTGAAACATGGTTTTAGTCTGGCAAAATTGTTAATGAATAAGAAATCTATTTTACTCACATCCCATCAATTCCCAGTTTGTTCTCCAAAGGTTTGTCTTTGTGGAAATTTTACAAAGATTTCCAAAAAATTGATAACATTAAAACTAGATAAAAAATAGATTTCAATCTAAGTCATTGAACAAATGTTTGCCCTAATCTAACTGGAGAACAGCCTGCATGGGTTAAAACACCACAAACCTCACCAGTAGTCATAAAATCCATTTCCCTGAGGTCTGTTCTAATGAAGACAGTGAAATTCAACGACACAATATGTTCAACTAAAGTGAAGGACTAAACAGTCATCATCAACAAAAGTTATCAACCCACAAAATTCCAATACACTGCAGCATTAATCAAGATCAATTTCGGACGTCAGTTACTTGAAGAAACTGAGTCCAGCTGAATTGTCAGTGGATCAACACAAAACCCAAATAAGTGAAATTGAAAACCAGTCATCAATGGCACCAGCTCATCAGTCTACATCAGATATGGTTGCAAGATTCAATCTCCTGATATCTTTTCATATTGAAAGAATTAAAAAAGGTGATATGTGGAGCAATCTATGGTGGCCTCCTTCGTCAAAAAATTATATCTGCCCATCGCTATCAAAACAAAGCATTAATGAGGAGGTGGGTGTGGGGTGGACAATTTAGATTCTATGTATTAACTAGTTTGGATGTTAAGACAAACAGCCAAAGACCTGATCTTCTCTTTTTTCCCCACTCCTGTAATTTAATACACTTAAATTACACCACAATGCATTGAAGAAGCATCCTGATAAAATATTTTAAAAAGTTTTTACTTACAGTAATTCCTTTTTGCCCTAGAGTCACAATCTGTGGCGAGGATGCAGAAACAACTCTAATTGCATTGGATACAGGGTTTACTGTAACTGGAGTTTTCTGTCTTACAGAAGGTGTTACTGAAATATGAAGAGCAGAAAAAAAAAATGATTCGAGAAAAAAAAAATGCCAACATAATTAAATGAAGGCTGAAGTTTAGGATTCAAATAAAACTGATAAATTTCAATCTTTGATTACACAATATACTTGAATAACTCCTTGAGGGAGGCTTTTGCAAATAGAAGATGAAAAATGAAACAAAAATAATGCAACTCCTAATTTTTATTTCTATCTAATATTTTATACATAAAGTTTTACAAAATGGAAAGTAAGCAGAAAAATGAAAATGACAAATATCCAGTGTTTAGATTTAACAAAAAATCATTTAAAAAGTATAGATGATTATCATTTTTCTATTATTTCTGATCTTTTTTTTGAAAACTTAAAATACTCAAAAATTAAAAATTCTAAAGAATTAGTTTGATTTATTTTTCTATAGCTGCTCAAATAAGAGGTTACAAATAATGCTGGAAAATTTGTCAGCATTACATGATCAATCAAAATGGTCAACCCAACAGAAAGGCATAAAAAGCATACTAACATCTTTTAAGGAAAGTTAGAGATGAAGGATAAAATTTCCAAGTTTAGAATTAAAAAAAATAAAAGAGTACAGCATCTTATTGCCACTTTTCATTGACTTACTGAAAAAGACAAACTGATGTTACCAACATGGTGTTATAAAAATTTATACATAGCAACATTTTCACCCTGAAAACTAGTCTCATTAAAATCCCTTAAGAAATAAAAATGAATCTTGTTCTTCATGTAAAAGCAATATCTGTAAGAATTGATAAAACTTGAATATTGGCATATACTTAATTGAAACCTGATAAATCATTTGATTGAAAAGTATTGACAGAATGGAAAACATCTAGTACACAATTATTTCAAATAATTCACAGTATTTATGTGAAATAAAAGCTCATTGAGTTTTTGTTTACATATAAACCTTTAAACACTCCCTATTTGTAAATAAAGGCATTTTGTAAAAAGAAACTGATAAGAGTAACTGCTTGAATTTTGATCATCTTGAAACATTTTTGTTGTTAAACTTTTTTTCGCAAAATGTTCAGTGGTTTAGGCTCTTTTCTAAACTATTTTTCTGATTGCTGCCAAATTCACTTAAAAAATGTCAATATTAATTTCTAATACATATCTGCAACAATGAGAAAAGATGCTTAGACTTTTTCAAAGAGCAAAGTGTAGAAGCTTTTACTGCCTCTGACTAAATCAAAAATATAACCAAAATAACTTTTTATATACACAAAGAAGAAAAAAAAAACTTTTTCTATATGAAAATCCTGAGAATCAAATTATAACAAGCATTTTCTTTGTGAACCAGCAGAAAGCAAAGGATAAGAAATTATACATAGCATGCATTCACAGCCAACAAGCAAAATACACAGAGCCTCATTCACACAAGCTAGTAGTAAATCAACTGATATAAAGGAGAAATCTTTAAGTAATGTACAGCATAAACTAGAATAAAATATCTGTTCAAATAAAAAAAATCTAATAAATCCCATTGAAACATTTCAATAAAATCATTTTATGTTTCCATAAAAACACAATTGCAAGAAATGTTTTTATTAAGTGGCTGAAAAAAAAATTTTTTTTTTCAAAATCCATAAAACTATAAAGTTAAAATCTAACAAAATATAATTGCACAACACAAAAGTTTTATGCGCACATATACATTATGGCCATTTAATATTGGACACATGAAATTTTTTTTTAATTTGCATTTAATATTATTTTTTTAAATAATGAAAGAGAAAATAAAATAAATGGGATTTTTTTTGGATGGAAAAAAGCAACAAAAAAAAAAAAAAAAACGAGCAAATATTATTATTATCATTAAAAATAATAATAATCATGATGATGATGCTTATCATCATCCAGGGAAGTGGGGAAGCACCATTTTTTGCAATTACCGGCAGGACATGCATAAGTCAAACATCCACCATGCAGTGTTTTGCTTTCTATATTTTAATGAACTAAGAGCAATCCAAGAAGCAGTGAGAGCAGAAAACAAGAGTAAATGAAAATAATGCAACCAAAATGGTCAGATTGTCAGCTGCAACTTTTCTGGAGGCTGAGAATTTAGTATCAAGAAATTTGGAGCAAGTAATAAGAAAAAAAAAAAAAAATGGAACCATCAAAGCAAAGGTCATATAAATTAATTTATTTAATATCAGGAAGAAACATTAGAAGTTTCACATATGACAAATTCTATTTAACAAAAACACAATCAGATATTGTGGCCTTATTGACAAACAAAGCATAATCTTTATATTAAAAATAGTGTAGACAAAACTTGAAATGCAAATGAAAATTTCCAATTAATATAATTCTTATTTAATTGTTTGTGCATATCAGCCTGACAATTTGAGGAGAGGAGAGTCAAATTAGAGATATATTGGAGATATCCATGTCAATTGCTTAAATATTAACAAGTTCCATTAAACTTTAAATTTAGAGCTATTTTTATTGTATTTTTGGAAATTTTATTGTAACTACATTTTTGCCTCATTATCACCTTTATTAACTTTGAAAAAAATCAAACCTGGTATGATTTCAAGTAAATGATGGAAGAACTCATTAGATGCAAGCTGCTAAAAGGCCATTTTTTAAAAATTTCCCATACTGCATTAAATTGCCTACCATCTTCAAAAATATTCTTTGTCAATCATCCTCATAGGTTTTCAATAATTCTGACATCCAAGCTATTTGATAGATCAATCTTGAAGAAATTATTGTAGGATTCTTCAAATATGAAGGGAGGTATTTAACTTCTGAAATATGAAATGTGGATCATCAATCCAAACACCTTCAGCTCCTAAATTGGCATTTATTAGCATATCCATATATCTGGTTGCATTTAGTTGGCCATCAACAAGGAGATGATTTTCTTTCCATCATACTGTACAGTACCACAAATCATGTGTCCACTACTTCACTTAGCACAATACAAAAAGGTTTCCTTTTCAAATCATAGATAATGCCAATAATACTGAATTTCATCCAAGTTGAATTGAAGTGGACATTGTGATTTCTCATATCCCATTTGTTGAAGTTTTCAAAATTCCATCCTGCATCGTTTGTTTTTTACAACTTGATGTTTCAATCTTTTTAGTGCTTGATTACTGATGTGCTTGCCTGAGGATCCCTTGAAACCAAACACTGCTTTCTGCTTCCAGATGTCTCAGACTGAAATTTTGTTGCAGTGCTCTGATAATTTCCATATCATCACAACAGGACATCCTGGATTTACCACTCCAGTTCTGGACTCAACTTACTGATCCCTATCCCACACTGTACAGACTTGACACCATTCTTAACTTTAATAAAATAAAATAAAATAAAATTTGAGCACTTTATATTACATGAAGATCTTACAAATTTATAGTTTACTGGTAATGGAAATTTTCAATGATTAAAATTCCATTAAAACTGTTTAACTCATGATCATGAGTCAAATTATTATTTTGAACAATGTTTATTAAAAAGAAAAAAAAATTAGCATCACCAACTTAAATGTATTCCAAACAATGAAATAATTCAAAATTTCAATTTAAGGTTAGTTTTGTGATTCATTGTAATAAATTGTATTTATTACAATAAAATTTAGTATGTCTTGTAATAACTTATGGAATACCTACTAACTTCTTAGTGCAACAAAACTGATGACTTAAACTCCAGTAAATACTTAGTAAAACGTTTTCAAATTGAAAAGAATTACTAGAACGAATATACTTATCTGAAAACCAAAGATTTTAGAGTATTCTCATTACTAAATATTAAGAAACTAATTGTGAAACCAATTTAGCAGAATTGCAGATGAAATCATAAATTTGCAAATCCAAAACAGAATCTGATCTTTCATATAATTTTCAATAACAAATTTGGCTTTCTTTCAAATTTATTTTTCTCTTACAAAAGTTGTCTCCCTGATGTCATTATTGAAAAAAGAAATTTATATGCTTTAATAAATAAATAATTATATTCTTAATGTTCTTTCCTCACCCGAAACATGAAAATAAATCCAAAAAAGGTTTTTTACATTAATTACATTTTTAAAATAAAGCTGGTCATAAATTTACTGAAACAGATTTGAAGATTTGTAAGTTTCAAAAAACAATGGGTAGATTTGTAGCAGAGGAGCCAGACCCAACAACCACATATTGCTAAAATGAACACAGATGCTAGTGTAGAAATTGAAATCAGTAGGCAATTCTCATATTACATCCAAATAACTTTCATCAAAACACTTTACAAATTAAATTATTCCAAACAGCTTTCATTAGTTAACATTAATTTCCTTGATAGACATTTAACTTTCCAACCTCCTAAACATCATAACGTTGTTTAATTGTTAAACTTAAATTATACAAATTTTTAAAAACTAATCAAAATCATTTAACACATTATCATTTCACAAAAATATACTTAGAGTACTTTTTAATATTTGTTCAAAAGTTTTATTTTGTTTTTATCATGTAACATCCCAAGTTTCTGCTTCTGATAAAAATAAGCAATACAATAACAAAGATTGACAAATATAGTGGATCATCTATGAGCTAGGTTTTAAAAACTGGAGCTCTCACAAGTATCTAAAATTTATATTAAATCCAGAGTAGAATAATTTGTTGATTTTCAGACAGAAAATCACGCGTTCTTCAAATTCTGTCTTCATGGTGATGATACTTTTAGGGTTGATACAAAGACTACCTAAAAATCATTATTTGGGTGGTGGTGGTGGGAGGGGAACAGGCTTTCAAATTAATCTATATTAAAATCAAAGACAATTACAACTTTAGTGAAGTTTAAAGAGATGAGAGATGATTTTTTAAACTTTTTTTTTAATATATGCACTTTGATTTTCACCAACACAAAATTAAAATATTTACATTAGAGAATTGCAAAAAAGGTAGTACTATTTCAAAGCTAGTTCATCTACCCAGATTATTTGCTTGTTACATTGGTGCCCTGAAAACCTTGCCAATGAATAAGTCAGTATCATAGCAGAGGAAACGATTGGCTGCCATAACCACAGCATTTTGAATGAGATTGCAAGTATCAGTAGGTAGTCATTTCTTAGTGCTGTTGTCACTATGACAAAATGTTTCAATCAAACTAAGTCATAAGCTATGTTGATATTACATTTGAAAACACCATCACATTTATCAGATTTAACAACCAATTAAAAAAAAGACTTATAGAGAAGTGTTTTCAAATGTATTTATTAACAGCTGCCAGGCATTGTGCTTAGCATACGTTTTAAAATCTTGTTGGTGAAATATTTGATAACATTGCCTAGCTTATTGCTATCATCAAATCAGCCTTTGTCAATCTAAGTGAAACTGTCTCCTATGCTGGTGGCAAAAAGATTGCATTGATAGTTTAAAGTGACCAAACATCCCTAATTATATAAGCAATTTCATGAGAGATTCTTTAGGTATGAGCTGGCAGTAAACAAGATTCTGGTATTGCTCTTTCTAATCTTCATAAATGATCTCCCAGACGTGATCAAATCCCAAGTAGGCATTTACACAGATGACACCACCATTTACTCCCACATCAGTAAGAAATCTGGCGAGGTGAACAAACATAACCTGGCTGCTGATCTTGATAAGGACCCCCACTCAGTGGTTGACTGGGGTAAGAAGTGGCTCATAAATTTCAATGCTTCTAAAAACGAAACTCCTGTCACCATCACAGGCAATCTCTCCTGCCACCCATAAGCATGGAACAAGCAAGTCTCCCTGAAAGCAATACACTGCACCTCCTTGACCTTACACTATCTTCTGACTTCAAGTGGAATCATTACATTGAATCAATAGCTAAATCCACTGCTATGAAATCTGAGTCACTGTGTCTGGCCAGGAAGTTTTTCCTGCCTGAGTCCATCTTGCACATATACAAATCAACTATCTGACTGTGCATGGAATACTGCTGTCATATCTCGTCAGGCACCCCTGCTGTTCGTCTCAGTGTTCTCAACAGGCTCCAAAGGAGAATCTGTAATGTGGTTAGTTCCGACCTGGCAGCTCAACTCCAGCCACTTTCTCACCAGTGGGATGTGGCTTCCCTCTGTCTCTTCTACAAATATTTTCATGTCTTCTGCACTGGTGCTCCCTCCACAAGAATTTACTCATGCAACCCGACTGGCAACAAGATCTCACACTTTTATAGTTAAATCAACCAAATGCAGGTGACAATTCTAATCCAGCAGCTTCTTTTCTAGCACTTCCCGCCTGTGGAACTCCCTTCCATATATTTGCTTTTCTGATGGCTACAACTTCCAGGAATTTAAATGCAATGTCGATTCCCATCTCTTATCCACTTGATTCCAGTCCTTTCTACATAACCCCGTGTATTTTGTTCTTTTTATCTATCTTCGCAATTGTCTTCAAATCCTTCTCTTGCCCTTTCCCTGTCACCTGCTGTAGCTGGTTCGTCTTTCTCTTCACTCTCCTCCTGCCTAAAACTTAAATCTCTTATGTAGCCCCCTGCACATCAGTGGCAGTACCACCTTGCTTGGGGTGAAATGATTTTAAAAAAATCAGCATCTCACTAATGAGAACTGCACCCATTCAATAATAGTCTATTCTAAGCTTATCAAAGCTACATCACAAATTACATACAACATGATGGAAGATGTAAAACTGACAATCTTCTGACTGAACTAGAAAATACAATTACCAAACTTTTTTCAGAGTTGAATAAATATCTGTATGCTTATTGTGTACAACTTTCATAAGACAGCATGTCTGTTTGATCCATGACAGCTACCTTGTATAAGCCATGAAAGTGGCAGTTTTGTAGCCATTAAGAACTTTTAAGATAAAAAAAAAAAAGCAATTTCCTTTTCTAGAATGGATTACTTTCAATAATTGTTCATAGATAAAGGAATCTAAAAAACAAAACTAAAATTCTACTTCAAAAAATTATGCACTGCAACATTCCATTGTTTTATCATCTAGTTAGATTTATTTCATTTTACATGAAATCTGTTTGTGGATTTGAATTTATTTTCATTTGTTTTAATTCTTATTAGACATTTGCTATTTCTTTGCATGTAAGAAAACTTTACACGTGTTTTTTTTTTTTGGTTTAATAATAACTTTATTATACTTTGCCCATGAAGCGCAAAAACAAAATTTATCAAAAGTGAAAATGAAACTTTGGAAAAATTTGCAATAGAAAATTTACCCCCCCCCCCCCACTAACTAGTTAAAATGACTGTGAAATTATACAAAAGAAAACCACTGCTGCTATAAAAAAACAGGGAAGGATGGAGTCATTAAGTTGTATTATTCACTACTTCCAAATGTTATATGATCTATAATGTTAAGCATTAAAGAAATTCAATTCAATTCTGACTGATTCAATCAGGAAAACAATTTTAAAATGCACAGCAAGATGAAAAATCAGTCAGTACAAATAACTTCAATAATTCAACAAAAAAGTAGGCTTATTTTTGTCATCTCCCTCCCATTCCCAATAACTGCATTGTGTTACAGCTGATAACCAAATATTCCATTTTGGAAAACAAAGGCGGATTTGGTCTGACAGAGCGCTAAAGTACCTTTGATTGCATGGGCCGGCGTCATGACAGTGCCAAGAGCCGTTGACAGCAGTGGCCTGATAGGAGCGCCTCCTCCTGCTGCTAACAGCCGGGGAGATATAAAAAGGAGACAGGTCAAAAACACAAGTTACCAAAAATTAATAAAGGATGTCATTATTGCAAAGATTAATGTGAATTCAGGAACAAGTAAGTAGGAGAAAAAAATTGGAGACAGAAAAAAAAAGAAAGAAATTGGAGAAAAAGAAAAAAATATTGCAGGTTTTTTTAAATACACAAAATCCCAAGTAAGCAAAAAGCCCAATACTTTTCCGAATTTTCTTTTTTTAATTAAAGCATATAAATATTATAACAAATTAACATGAATAAAATAGATAAGTTAACATGATAGAATATAGTTTGGCTTTTTTGTCTCTTATGAGGAAGGTAAATGACTAAATCCAACTTTGCTCTTCAATTGTCTGCTCAAATATCAACATTAAGAATGGCACTCTCTACACAATGATCACATGCTTTGCACAGAGCAGGAAATTTAGGAGCGTGTTGGTAGATCAACCAATGTATTACCAAGAATTACATCTTTTTATACTGAACTTTTAAATTTGATCAAATTAATCTGCTGTCAAAGACATTACTTTCCTTTGTGTCACCAACAGAAACTACAACACAATATAAAAAATAAGACACCTGCATTTAGTTAGGCATGTTCTCGTTTCTAAGTGCAGTTACTCAGTAAATATTAATATTACAAAGGAAAAAAAATTTTTTAATACCAATTCATAGAATTGGTATTAATGTAGAGTTTGTTAGAGTGTAAGGTGCCCAAAAATAGACAATGACAAGTAATCATGGTCCACAATTAGTATTTGCATTGCAAAATATGCAACTTTTTCTTTTTTGTTTTTTTGACTACCCCAGTAATTTCATATGGGTCTTGTCACTGGGATATATGAAGAGAATATAGAATATTAATTTCAAAGGGAAAAAAAAAATCTTGTGTCATTTTAGCTTTTGAGTAAATATCAAGTTCATTAAAGTATCTCAAGTTCAAAAGCATTAAAGATTCAAACTCTACATATCACTTCTCAGATTCATATAAAAAAATCAAATAGTATTTATTAAAAAAAAATTTTTATTAATAGAAAACTAAACATTTGATGCTTTATCTCAAAAATCCTACTGAAGAATATTATCAGTTTATTACAGCAAAAAGAAATCATTAAGAACAAAACCTCTCATGAAACAAAAACTGTTTTTCAAAATTTCAATTAAAAACTCAATAGCTTTAAAAGCTAGATACAACCATCAGCCAATTTTGAATTAGCAGAAATTTAAAAAGTTAAGGAATTAGTCAAGAAACACTTCAACGAAATTAACACACAATATAAAACATAACCACTTACCTGTAGCTGGGGCTGGGGCTCTAATAATAGTGGGCTGAGACTGTGTGGTTGTTGTTTGGGTCTTGGTCAATGTGTTTGTCATCGGTACTGCAGCTGGTGTGACAGTCTGGGCAGGGGGCAGGTCATACTTCTGTAACTGCAATAGGTAAGCATCTGCCGTTGGCACAGAACCCCAGCATACTTCCAATGTGTTGGTACTGGCACGTACAAGTTGAACACGAGATGGTGCTGGTGGCTTTTCTGTCTCTAAAAACCAAAGATCTTTAAAGCAGACCTAGAAAAAAAAAAAAATAAATAAATGTTGAATATTTTGTCTATTTAGACAGTTTTATTAAATAGACAAATATTAGTATCATTTTTAACAAGTGCTTACCTGATTATTCCAGGCTTTTCTGTATCCATCTCGTCCACTCCAAATGTAGAGTCGAGAATGAACAGCAACAGCACAATGCCCTGCCCGTGCTCTTGGAAGTGCATCCTCAAATACCTCCATAGCTAGTGACTCCCATTTCATTGTATCTACATACAGAAAACAAGAAAAAACAATTAGCTATTTCCACTAAAACACAAAACTTTCATACTATTTAAGCAACCAGTTCATTCTTATATAAGGTTTTTTTTTTTTTAGTAATCAAGAGAACAAAAACATAATTAAAATCTCCACATATAGAATTCCAAAACTGAAAAATCTTTTTTGTTATACTTTGATAAGGCAAACATCTCCCGAAACAGATAAACTCATGAACCTAGGAAAATTAGAATTTTTTTTCAAATATCAGGTCATCAATGAAAGTGCTCTGATTTTTCAATGAAATATTTTGTACAAAATTTACTCAAGTCCAATGCCTCTTTGATAATTGCCAGTGCCTAGATAGCTAATAGATCTCATTAAGTTTCAAATTCTGTGAAAATTATTTGAAATGAAATGAACTTCCATACTGAAGGAACATTAATATAGATATTAAAGATATATGCAGGCTCTTCACAAGCCAAATGATATCAACTTACCAATGTTGAGAGATGCAAGTGTGTTTGTACATTTCCATTCTTTCTCGTGTGTAGCAACTTTGATATCATCCATGACAAGAGGAACCCAACCACCAAAAACAAACATCCTGTTCCCAATGACAGTTGCAGAATGAAGACTACGAGGCAAAGGGGAAATACCTTGAACAATTGGTTTTGTCCAGGTCAATGTATCTGTACAAATAAGATAATATGAAGAATTATAAAAAAAAAAATTTCAAAGCCATTCAATGGAAAATTTCCAAACATACTTAACTTTCAAATTTTACTGACGAAAAAGTTCTAGAAAATCAAACACTTTCTAATACAAGAAAGAAGTAGAAATGTCACTTATAATCAACATTAATTTCTTTGGCCTCAAAACAGTAAATAGAAGTTTTTTAATCTCATCCATCAATGAATTAGAATTGCATATTCATTGATGCTGAACAAATTCTACAGCCAATCTGGATTTTGATGGATTAGAAATTATTACTGAAAGTACTTATATACAATATTCAAATCTTAACCCTAAAATTAATTTTGGTCAATATTAATAAAAATATTCAGTCAGTCAGTTAAGTGCCATGCATTATGCACACTTGGATGATCATGTCTCAAAGGAGACATAACTGGCTAGGAAGAAGATTTTTCCCACAGTAGGTTGCCATTACTTTCTGCAGTAAATTGGCTGCCAACCAAGGCTATAGAACCCAATCTATTCTGTTATTTAACCCATAGCCGGAGGGAAGAGATGGATTAACACCTTTCCCAAGAGTGTGCTTAGGTGAATGCAACAAATTCAAATGAAATTCAAACTCGTTTCTCCGATTTCTCGTTCTGAACCAATATTCACTGCACGACATCACACATCCAATATTAGGAGCCTAAAAATGGCAGATTTAGTACTATTTTTGCATTTCCAGATTAATGCTGATTCTTATGTAATTCAAAGAGTAGAATTACATGGTGTCAATTAAATTAGGCTCCTGAAATTTACAGTTTGATTTGTAATTTTTAAAAAGAATTTTTATAGCTTTTATAGCTTTTCTGGGCTATTTAAAGCTGAAACATATTTTGGATTGTAAGAGATTGCTTACAGTATCTAGTGTTCTTAATCGATTCTCCAACTAAAGTACTAATCGGGCTCAATACTACTTAACATCAGTGATCTGAGAAAAACCAACGTTTTCAGTGATTTGACTGTAGACTGAAACTTATAAACATAAGTAAATTTCATTATCATCAACTTATTCTAATTGAAAAATCAACTTGAGATTCAACATTTGTCTTTAAAACTAGACATGAAATTTCTTGTGTACCTACAATGAAGATACCTACCGCAATCAAGTTGCCATAAATCTCCAAGACGGCATCCACTCATGCCACCATAAATAATAAGACGAGGACGCCGCCCATCTTTCTCAGCATAGGCAGCACAGGAATGAGATTCTCTGGGAGGTGGAGGTTGACCCCCTGCCTGGGGAATGTCCCAACCCATAGCATTGGAGTTGTGTTTCAGTTCCAAAGAATATAAATCATTCAAATATCTAAAAGTGTAGGAAAAAAAATAAAAATAAAATCAATGCAATATTTATCCAAAATGATCCCAAAATTGGTCCTTGGATAAATTCCTATTTTCCATCTTCCCTGTTTAAGTCAAGCATAAAATAATCTATGGTTTTTACCTACTTTATAATTTTACTATTGACTCAGAGATAAAAATTCACAAAACATGTTAAGTAAAATAAGCAGCATAAAAAAAAGCTTTACTAAGAAAATTATTCAACATTAGCAAAGAACACAAATATCAGTCATTAAAAAAAGAGGAAACAAATAACCTGCAATTTAATTGCTTTGAGACACACACACACACACACACACATATATATATATCCCATGTAAATGTATAAAACAACAAAGGACAAAACCAATAATTACCTGAAATTCTTGATGAACAAGAGTTCAAAATGGAGAGCAGAAAGTCTAATATAACCCTTTCGCATTCAACCAACACTGTAAATGTTGGCACTCAAATTTCAACCCACCCCATGTATACTCTACCTTAATATATGACGACATTATGGCAAATAATGTGAGAGGTCATACAAACGGTGAAACTTTGAGAGCTGATATTTACGGGGTGGGTCTTGAATTCTAAAGAGATAACAGGTCATATTTGGAGGGAGAAGAAAGCATACTATCCTTTCTGGGATTAAGTCCAAAATAAATAGGGAGTATTACTGGTAAGAAAACTGAAACAAACAGACAGTATACAAACTTAATATTTGCATATGCACTATTTTTTTTCTAATTGCTTCTCTCACAGTTAGGACAATGTTGTGCTTTCAATTTGTCCTTGTATCAATTATTTTAGGTAACTCACTCTATAAACTGGTAATGTCTGTATACATGTTACACAGGACTATTTCAATTGAGATGGTAGAAATTATGCAGTATATTAAGCAAATTTTGTTCATAGTCAAGACTTTGGAGAGTTATCCGGAATTTTTAGCTAAAGTTATATGCACAGTCCTTCAGTTCCAACCAAAACATATGAACAATTTTTGTTTTACATTGTTAAGAGAAAGAAATGCATGTTCATGCTTATTTATCTATTGTAAATATTACAACATATAAAAATATTAAAGAATTTGAAAACTTACCTAGGAATATTGTTTTTTGGATCTTCACTATCATTAGCCAGCCCACCAAAAAGATATGCTTTGCTGCCAAGGAGAGTAAAACTGTGCCCTAAGGAATTAAAGAGAGAAATTCATAGAAAAATTTGTGACCTTAGCCATCACTAAAAAAAAAAAAAAAAATTAACTGTACAGGCTTTGTGGACCAAGACAAAATGAAACAAAAAGTCAAAACTGAGAAAGAAAATAATTAGAGTGAACCGAATAATTAAAAAGTATTTAACATTACAGTAATATTAAGTAATTCCCATCATTTCTCTATTTCTCTGTTCACTGGTTTGATGGATAAATAGATTTACATTTATTGCCAAAGTTGTTAGGGAAGACAACCTCCAAAATGATGATTACTTTTAGAGTCATAACAATCATGAAGACAGACACTAAGGTTTTTCTGAGGGGTGTTCATAAGGTCCCTGGTCTCTCAGAAATGGAGATAATAACCAACCATGTGCTGTAAGTTAATGGCAGAGGACAACAGACCAACTAAGATCAGATCATCTTCCAATTTTCCATGCATGCTTTTCACCTATCAGTGAAGCAAAGCTGATTCTTCAAATTCCAGCATAAGTTGAACTTCAATGAGAATAGAATTAATGTACATTTAAAATTGTTGGAATGATATCTCCATTGCACCCTGACAATATGAATTCAAATTCCTCCATAGATCCTGAACATCTTCCTACTAGAAAAAAATGTCAATTAGGACAGAAGTCACTGAAACAAAACTATATAAATCCATATACAGTTGAAAAGCATCTTAATGAAATTGTTAATTCCTTCTTTGGTACCCTGCCATTCCTCATTCATCTTGGTATAGAGAAATAATAGCAATCCATTGTTTCAAAGAACATTGCTTGCACCTTCAATACACAATAGATTAAGGCCAGCAAACAAAATGTTTGGCTGGATAGTGCATTGGCTGGGATGGTAGAAAGGGAAGAAAGAAAGGCCAGTTTTATAGAAGAGTGGTAGAAAAGAGTAAGGGGAAAAGCAGTGAGAAGAGTAGTGGTTTACTGCACAATATACCACCAAAAGTGACCCCCCCAAGTTGCAATGCTGCATGAAGTTTAGACAGTGAGAAATTATTGTAATAGACACACAGAACACAACTATCTGAAATCAGATTGCTTAACTGTACAAAGTCTCACATGGCAAATCTTAAAATATAAAGCTAAATACATGTGTTATTCTTTCTCTACTTGCATTCAGAAACATAAAATCTACAATACCTGAAAGAATGTAACTTGATTTTCTATAAGTTTTTTCATGAGACTTTATTGTTTTGAAAAAGGAACTTTGTTTTTGCATTACTTTTATACTTAGACAATTTTAGTCCTGGGTATGACAAACTACATCCGGCAGCAAGGCCTCTGATTGGGAGATTGGAAGTATTTAGTAGCAGGGAACCACCTCTTAATTGATATTGCTCACAGGTCCACCCTGACCTGAGGTGGTAGCCCCTGTTAGGGTTCCAGCTATTGGCAAATAAGTAACCCCCCTCCCACCAACTGGGATCATTGAAGAGAAAAAGAAAAAGTTAGGCTGGGTAAGAGTCTTTAGCTTGGGATAGCAACTTATCTAAGAGAAGGAAATCTGATATAAAAACAACTACACCTACTTTGTGTAGAATAGAGCAGGCTGAACTCTTTAAACTTGGTAGGTAATCAATCTTCCAATGTCTCAATAAAAGCACCAAGTTTACCGTCTCCTAAACTGGTTGGGGTTAATAAGGGCTGTAAAACTCACTCCAGTATTTCATGATGGTTCAATTACAGAGCCATCAAGTAAACCCTGTCCAACCCATGCTAGCATGGAAATGGAGGTTAAACTATGATGATGATATTAGTTTCCAAACCTGTACTTTGTTTTTAAATAAAACAAATTTCTATTAAGATTTCTTTTTTTAAAGCTTTCACAGTTTTTTCTCACTAATCTTGATTAAATATGCATAATTTAATACTAAACAAATATAAAAGCAGATCACAGCAGTCAATAAACATTTTTGAAAACGAACTCAGTAGCAACCAGACAGATAAATAGTGAAATTATACAGTTTACTAATTCTAAATAATTTAAGTATTCCCTTTGTAAATACTATGAAAATGCTAAGTTTAAAATATAAAAGATGAGAAAAAGACCACTGACACACCTAATCTTGGACAAGGGGGCTGTCCATTTTTGGGAGGCTTTGGTTTCAACCGTTTCCATTCCCATCGGCTTGCTTGTAGTTCATATAATTCATTTGAATATTTGCCATATTCAACCATCCCACCAAATACAAGGATCCGGGTGCCATCACAAATGAATCCATAAGCAGCACATCCAGGAGGAATATCTCCCCTCACAGCAGGAACAAACCACTGATTGTTAGCTAGAAAAAAAAAAAGAAAGTCAGAAAACAAATCAATAAAGGTTACAAAATAAAATGAAGAATAACACTTCATACCTACTCAAGTACAAATTTTCTTGAAACAAATTCAAATTTTCTTTTTTTACCTGCAATCTTTATTTTCAACTACATTGAAGTTTTTTTTTCTTTTTTTTGGGGGGGGGGGTCCTGCTCTTTTTAAATTCCTTTACAAATAAAACAAAAATGGTCAATCTTTTTATTTTCATTGAAAATAAATTTTCTAATAAAAGAGATATTGAGAACATATCTTGCCTAAGTAAATACACCAAGTTTCAGAAAGATTTTTTTCTAACTTATTTAACATGTACAAGGAAAAAAATTTCTGTTTAAACTGCATTTTTCAAAGACATGTATTACACAATAGGTTTCTCCTGCATAATTTTTAAAAAATTTATATTTTGGTAATCTTCAAATATTGCAAAAGATTAATTTTGTTCTCCAATATTTGAAATCTTGAAACAAACTTATGCAACAAAATATTAAGAATCACCAGCATATTATATACATTTCATAAAAGTTAAACAGAAAATTAAATTTTTCTGCCTATAAAAAAAAAATCCTATTATTTGTTAGCAACCTTTTACAATGTGACTGCTGGATACATAGATCAAATTCTAAGGTTGTATTTACCACCCACCCCATTGTGAAGCTAAATACTGCATCTTTCAGTAACTTTTGGAAATTTTTTTTTTTTTTTGACATCTGCAAGCACTCAAAAGTTATAGTTTGTTGAAATCTTATTTTGTAAGTTTAGTTTGAAAATATCCCCAAGCTTGAAATATAAAACAGGGAAACCTATTAAGCATCAAGGTCACTCAAAAATGATCATTTACTGATAGGTTGTCAGTTATTCCATTAAAAACAGCACATAAAAAAAGTGAGACTTTCTAGTCAGATAATATAAAAGTTTAAGATAAATTTGAGAAAATGATAAAAAAAAAGTGTTAGTAACACAACTAGAAGCCATATAAAACAAATACGATTTTGAAAAACAATCAATCTCCACTTCAGCAGGTTTCTCCTCAGTATTTGGGAAAATTGTCATTTTAAAATGTGTCATAAGGTTCCAGAAAACTGTTTTTATAAGTGTACTTTTGGTTCGCATTGAATTCTTTGCTGTTGTATACAGATCTGAAGTTTAGTAGATAGATTTCAATATCTCATATGGCAGAGGAACTTTTAAATTGCTTCAACACTGCCTATGTGTTATTGCTTTTTTGCTTCATGCTAGAGCTGAGAATTGAATGGTTGATTTTGTGACAATGGGATTGAGCCATGATTAGAACACACAAAATTATGGCCTAAAAGATTTTATTGAAGTGAGATTTTATGACTATGTAGGAATTACATTCTAGAAATGAAGGCTTCAAAGCAGCCACAGCAAGAAAATAATCCAATGAAAACATTTGGGATCAAGTGCTAGTTGGCAAGAAGTTAGGCAATTCTGGTTGCAGGTTTATACAAGCAGAGTTACAGAATAGTCAGGGGGGTTTTGAACCATCTGTTGCAAGCCACGTGTTGTAATGTAGAGAGGCAAAGGGGTGGTAGAAGTCAGAGTTTTTTGCTATTCAAAGGTAAGATTTGGCCCATTAGTCTATCATGTGAGAAGATTGCAGCAAAGATCCCAAATGTCACCTACCTAACCACTAGACCATGCAATGAAAATCTATGAATAACCAAGTATCTTGGAAAGAGGATACATGCTTTCATTTCTCACCATAGACATTTTTTCTTTACCTTTTCATTCCTTTGTGAATGTAAACTGAGCCTTTCCCAGTTTTTGAGCAAAGACACAAACTAGAATTAAAACAAAATGGAGTGCTTCTTCCAATCAGTGTAGAAAAACAGAGCCCCACCAGATTAGGTTTATATTTAAGTTAAAAAAAAAAAAAAAATAGCAAGTCCTTCAGTGATATCATCAAGAAGTTCCACCTGTATTCAATCTCTGCATTCTACTTATTGGCTTGGTAAGCTGATAAGTATACATATTTTGTTACAAAACAAAGTAGGTAAATGAATCTTTTCAATTTTTTCAGATATAACAACATGAAGCCTAGATGATTTCAACTGTAAGCTATAACACAGGCCAATAATTTTTTCTCACCCAATGTTGTTGGGCAATGAATACATGTTTATGGGCTATTTTTTCATGCTGAATCTCCATCACATCACATTTTTCTCAGGACAGATAATTTCTATTTTGCTTAAAATAAACCAAAAGGCCTAATTCATAGAGATATACCACAGCTTAAATATGTGAGTGACATAGTTTGTTTCATGTTAAAATAATTCATCATTCAAGAAAAGGTCTCCAAATAACTTTCAAAATGAATTCTAAGCTATTTCAGTTCAGATAAGCTGACTTGAAAATGCTTGATTTTATGTGAAATATCTCACTGGATAATATTCTTTTGTCCTTGATGTTCTCAGCTTGTTAAAACTTTGTGATTTTCTGTTTCTTCTCTACTTTTCATAGAAAATGCTCTTTAGAAGTCATTCAAAGAACAACAATTTTAGTTCTTATTAGTAGTTTTCACTTTAAGCATGAAACTGTCATAAGATTTAATCACATCAGCTGAATTTATGAAGGTCTGGTACTGTTATGAAGTCTGTGTATAACATGCATAGCAGCATTGATAAACAAGGGTTGTTAGGGAGCTTGGCAAATATTTGAGACTAACAAGATTAGAAATTTTATCAGCACTTAAAATAGCCACCAAACACCAAATAGGCATAGCCAACTAGGCACTTTTCCTACCCATCCTCAACACCACCAGCATCTTGTCGGATCCAAAATTTATACAAGGCAGTTTGACACGCTGGTGCTTATTAACACAACTGAAAAGTGATTTGTTCACCTTTTTTTCTTTTTTGCATGCCCTTATGTGCTTCTGTACTCATCAAAATTATTACTTCATGGGAAGAAAATTTAACAGGTAGGCAATTTATTTTCTACTGATGAAAACTTTTTTCTGAACTGAAAATGCATTAAGTTATTGGGATACTTTTTCTTTCATGTCAAGTTATTCTAACTGAAAATGTTTGAGATTGGTTCTATTGGGCCCTGGCTAAATTGGTAATTTGGCCTATTTTAAGCAAAATAGAAATTATCTGTACTGATAAAACATGATGTGATGGGCAAAATGGACTTGATTTTCAGATTCAGTGTGAAAAAAAATAGCCCAAAAACATGTGCCCATTGCCCAACAACATTTAGGTTGGAAAAAAAAAATATGTTGACCAGTGTAATCAAGGATAGAAATCTGAAATTTCCTATTCCAAATGAAGTCTTAGAATATGCTGCTGATCAGAAGATGATCAAGGAGTCGCATTAACAGAAACATTCTGGGAAGAAAAATCAATACAATCCCATTATAATACTCAGCAATAACATTGTTCAAGCTCCAACCCTAACCCTCAGAGCCACTTGTTCCACCATAAGACTTTTCCTGAAAGTTGACTGAAAGCAAATTCTTCTGAGAACTAATAAAATAAAGAATGGGTGCTGTTATAGTTGCTAAATCAGTCAAAATTAATTAAATTCTTGACCTCTTTTTAATCATTTCACACCAAGCAAGGCAATTAAAATGTATAATTACAGAGTGTGGGAGAATATGAGACCCCACACAAAAAAGCACTATTAAAGAGAGAAAGAACAATAAGAGGACTCGAGAGAAGATAACGATCGACACTGCATTTAAATATTTTAAAATCAAAGTCGACTGGAAAGCTGGTAGAGAATTCCACAGGTAAGTGAAAAGACATAGTTAGCATCGAACTAAGTCGCATTAACAGAAACAACTGTAAAATGAGAATTTACTGCCAATCTAGTACTGCACTTAAATTCATAACTTCTGGGTACCATTGAAGCAAGTTCATCAGAACAACTACCATGAAAGTATTTATAGAAAAGTTACCATGAAAGCAAACAAGTGGTTGAAATTTGGAAAATATTATGGAAGGATAAACTTGACAAAAAGAAATACCCAACAGACTTCACTTTAGCACTATGGTAATTGCTGTCTTGCTAGAAATACTTACATAAAACAAAAATATTATACAATTCATCTGATTTTAACACTTATTCCTTGGAAAGCTATCAGTAAGAACCAAACAGAATTCATACCTCCAGTTTTAGATCTCCCACCACCTCACACATTATCATACACTGCTAAAAATTACAAATTAGAAAATTCTAACTAATTTATTGAAAATGTCAAACTGTCATTGAAGTTGAAATTAAAATTAGATTTTGTTTCAATAGTAGTAACAGTCTATTTATAACCAAGTCAACAATTCCCAAACAAGTTTTTTTTTCTTTTTTCAAATGTTTCTTGACAATTGAAATGGTGATAATGGCTTAGTTCATTCCCAAGATTCCCTAAACAATATTTACTTTCTTAAAAATAGTAAAGAATCATTGGAAAAATCAAGCTCTTGCAATTTTAAATGAAGACCTCCATAAAAGAATGGTTTAAGATCTCTGATAAAGATAATATAATCAAGGTTGATGTTTCCACTTACATAATAGATAGGGAGGCAGCAGATATATGTTTAGATATTGCAGGAGTTTACTGTGATCTTTGTGGTGTCAGCAAAAAGGATTGCCATAAAATTAAGACTATCAATATTGAAGCCCTGCCAAATAAAGATATTTCTACTTCACATCAAATTTTTAAGGACTTGGTTCAAGAAACTGGAACTAATTTCAAACAAAGATGATTATGACGTTCATCAAGAAGTGACAAACTGATAACAATCAAGTATTTTCTGTGCAGATCTTGTATGTACACAAAGTCCTTTGACATGTCAAGCTGTTATTTTGAGGGTATTTCACACAGCACTAGATTCCTATGAGCAGCAAAACAAGAGACACATTTAAAAAAAAAAAGCAGGGGGTTGTTTCTGACATAACTAGCAAAGATGGTATTAACACAGTTGTCAATGTTGTAAGAAAACTTAAATTCTGAAAGAAAGGTAATATCAAGAGCTTCTAGATAATTATAAAATAACTTTCAAGTACTTTGGTCAGCATCTTTTCATCATGCAAGTCACATCATCAAAAGAGAACGTACCTGTAGAGAGAGATACAGGTCTTTCTACACAAACATGTACATTTTTATCTCCAAAACGTTAAACATGTGACAACTATCCAAAATACAATCTTGTTAACACAATAAAAATGCGCTTGTCATTTGATCCTGTTATATACTTTCAAAAGGAACAAAACCAAACCTATCTGAAAGATTTGTCAGTCAGTCTTTTATTCTGCTCTATAAGGTCAATCTGAGAAAACTCCTGCTCCAACTGAGAATGATGACTTGGTCAGTGGTCTGGCAAATTTGTAAATAGTTTTTTTAAGTCTGTTGTTGCAAGTGAACTTATATTAGTTAAAGTGGAGCAGGGGAATGTAGCATATACTGTATCCTACTTTTTTCCTTCAACTGTCCCTTACTGAAAATTGCTTATACATACCTTTGTATTGCTAGTTTTGGGCTGATTTCTCTAACAGAACAAGCTTCCTTCATTCCCCAATCTTAATTTGGAATTTGAGAATCATCAAAGATTGAAACAGAAAATGAAAATACTGGATTCATACAAAAAAAAAAAAAACAAAGCTGAATTCTTCTTGTAATTCTTAAGATAAAAATTAAAGATTTCAGACCAGAATCCAAAAAGACTTCTTTCTTTTGGATTACTCCACCCATAAAAATTTCAGTTTTATATTTCAAATTTCATAGTTAGGTAGACTTCTACTTGCTACGTGGCTTCTAATACAACCCCAATTACTAGATTTACGGCATTATTCAGAGAACAATATGCCTGCTTACTAAATGTTCTTTGTGGGCTCACTGTGTCCCTGAAACTCCCAAACAGGTTATTCTGATGGCAGTGTAGAGAACTACTAGCAAATGAGTCTGGTCTGTTATTAAAATAGAAATAACATGACCCAGGCATTATATTCACTAACAGTATTTTTAAAAATCTAGCAAATGTTATAAAAAAGTATTTTGTCACACACTGGAAGAATAACTTGTAATAGCCAATATTAAGACAACCATATTTTCTCCCAGATTTAAAAAAAAATTTTTTACTCATTCAAAAGAAACACCTTAGGCACAGTTTGCATTTGTATGCAATTATCATGGTAGAGAGGTCATGAGTATATCAACCATATAGAATATAAAAAAAAAACAAAAAAAGAAAACAACACTCAATATGTACATACATAAAGGAATTTTTATTGTGATATTTTTTCAACATATTTGCAAAATAGCCATAAAGAGTAAAATATGTTTTGCAATATTACTATTTGAAAAATAGCTAAAAATAATATCTTAAAACTAACTGCATCCATTAAATTTCTATTCTTTGTAATTCCTCTTTAAAGTTGTTTTTCATTTGAAATGATTATTGACTACATAAAAAAAGCTTGACAAGTAAATTAAGTTCAGTAAACTGCAGGAGTTATCTGGGCCAACTTCAGCCTGCCAGTCAACCAACCATAGCTGTCACTCCACAAGGTTCTATGGCAACAAAACCATTTATAGATAGTAAATGAGCTAAAAAGAAAAAAAAAGAAAAAAAAAAATGAATGTTGCCATCAACTGACTAGATTATTTAAATAATATCTGGTTGCATTGGAAAAGCATGTACTACAGAAAAAAAAGATAAGTGAAAGAATAGTTTCTTTCTGTTCCACTATGCACTCCTATTTTCATAGAATGACAAAAATAAATAAGTTTATAATAAATCTATTTATTGAAATTTAAAAGCCAATTACACTTTCTGCTAAATTTCTTATATGATCTAAGCACTAAATTTTTCCAAATTGAGAATTCTAGAAATATTCAATCATTTCAGCAATGGATACACAGATTAACTATTGCCTGTCTGATTTTATAATACAGACAATTCAGCTTGTATATTAACTTTAGCCTTTATTCTTTTTGTAAACAAATATTTCACTGTTCAAATTGTACTTATTTACAGAATATCCTACAGGGCTTACACAAATCAGTGTAAAAAAAAAATATATATATATATATATATATATATATATCCAAGACTTTTGAACACATTCACACACAAAGTGAATTGTCATCAATTTCAAAAATACAAACTTAATGATTTATCTTTTAATAGTTTTAGTCTTTATGTGAAAAACAAAACATCTTTTTAGACTGTCTTCTATGGCAATTTTTTTTCACAAATGGATCCAGGGCTCAACTATGCAAGTGACCTTACAAAAGGGTATCTAAAGGAAGACATTGACAAGGTTTCTCAATGATGGCAATAAACATTGTTGAAATTCTGCATGCAAACAAATCTTTTGTTGACATTTCTTTTTTGGATAAATTTTGCATCACCCTATCTGCCCAAAATCCATACTTGATCTTTGCAGCATCTTTTTGCACGTTTGGGCTTGACAAAATTCTTACAAATTCATTGTTTGGAAAATGGAATTATCTTTTTAGTGTGTTCTTTTACAAATCTGAACAGTTTCATAACCATCTGCAAAGAAAGGAATCAACAGTTTATCGCTCTGAGATTTTACCAGAAATGGTTCAATGTCTATCTAAACAGACACAAAAATCTGTAGTTTCACTGGAAATAAAATATCAAAAAGGAGAACTCAGTCTGGGGACATTTTTTTGTTTTTGTTTTTTTTAATTAAGTGTAGATGCTTGTACATTTTCTAAACATTTATGGTAGAAATACAAAATTAAAGAACAGGGTTGCCAGATTGAACTTTTAATATAAAACCAAGCAATAAAAGCCAAATAAGTTTTAATACATTTCATTATTTTTTCACACTTACAACAAAAGCTAGAGGTTATCATTAGCTTGTAAAATTTAAAAATAACATTCTTATTTTTTTCAAGATATATTTTCTTTCTTAAAAAACATCAAAGCCACATTTTTCTATTCTATCATCCTTCCCATGTACATTTTGAATCAAATGTGATTCTCAAACTTGTTACTTTTGGCAACAACTTAGACAAATGTAGATTACACATAGATACATTTTGGCATGAACACAAAGTATCTTTTTTTTTTGTTTCCCCCAGAATGAATTCACCACCCCACCGCTGACAAGATGAAAATGACCTTTTATCAATACCCCCACAAATTTTGATATCTAAGCTTTAAAATTAATTTTTTTAAATGAAAAAAGTATACTTGAAGCTTTCTTTTTAACTTTAATTGAATGCTAAACGATTAAATTTACTATTTCCAGTAAATAAAATACTCTGGTGTATTTCAAATAGAAACCATATTGATTGGAATTGATTTTTTGGGGTTGCTTTCAGTAAAATCATTAAAATTTGCCATTTTGACACATTTATAAACAAAAGTTAATTCTCAGTTTTAAAAGTAGTGCAAAAATGAAATTTGTGTCTTTGAGAAAAATTATCAAATTTAAAATTAAATTAATCTGCTTTGAAACAAATATCTCTTCTAGCCTAAAATATAGTATACAAGCATTTCTTAATCACAGAGTTTTGTTTTTCTGATGCAGTGATTGATTTATAGACAGCCTGATATGTCGAAATGCTAGTATAGTGGAGCAGAATTGACATAAATTTACAAATTTTAAGTGAATGCTTTGTTTTATTATGAATGAACTACCATACTTGCAAAAATCTGAATTTCTAGACACACACACAAAAAATAAAAATAATATTTTTAAAATCTTGGCACAAAATGACTTTTATTGGGCTTTTCAATTAGTAATTATAGTTTTCACTTAAGAATATCACCTAACCGGATGAAAATAATGCAGAATCTTAAAAGATTTATATATTATAGATTATTATAATTAAAAATATATATATATTTTTATTTATAAATAAATAAAAAAAAAAATTAAAAACAAAAAATTGATAATTTACATTCTCCAAGGAGTCCTGCTTTTAAATAATAAAAACTTTCTGGATGAAAATTTAATTTCTCAAAATTTCATGAAATACAGTGCGAGGGTAACATATGTAAAAAGAAAAAAAATTTCAAAAATAATTCCACTCATTTATGTCCTGAAAGTTTTGGCAAAAGTTTCCAAATCAATGTATTTTTCAACAGAAAAAAGGCTAAAAAATACACTAAAACACTACTAATAAATATTATGTCAACCACTAATAAAAAAAAAACAAAAAATAAATTTTTTTAATTTTTAACATGCTACAAAGGATTAAAATTTCAATAACAATAAAAAATAGTTTTTTTTGTATTAATAACAAATATCTTGACAATAAAATTTTGTTTTTAAGTTTGGGGCCTTTTTTCATCATACTATGCTGTTTTTTTTTGTTTTTTTTTCAATGAAAAATTGGAGATACTTAACTTACTTTTGAAATTGGCATGTGAATAAAATTTAAATTATTCAAATTAATAAATCTTTCAAAATTCTATTAAAAAAATTATTTTATTACCGTAAAATAATTTATTTTCCTTTCAACTACAAATTCATTGACAGTGAATTAATTTATTTTTGATGGAGATGTTTACTTGTCACTGACACCTTTATCTTTGCTTTACCTTTTTTGTTTTTGCTAAATGAAGATAGAAACTAGAAAACATGCCTTTATATTCTTTTTCCTAGACAAGAAAATACAGAAGTAACTATGAAGTCATGAACTTGTTTTAAGCAAGGAAATAAACCACCATTCACAATAATTGCCAAATATTACTGACTGCTAGAAAAACACTTTTTTTTAAAAGACTATTTTAGCTTGTTTAGGGGAAAAAAAAAAATAAAGTTAGATTTCTGGGATCTCGCATCTTGACTTCCACAAATTGATGAAGGGATGTATGGGTAGCACAATTGAGAAAATTACAGGACTTTCCAAGGTTTCCAGGACCTGCATGAACCCTGTACCTAATGGATTACAGGTTTAAAATTTAAAATCATTAAACTGGCAGGGAGAAGTGCCCAAGCTATGATCAGTAATTTGCACTTGCAAACCATGAAAACACAAAAATGAGGAAAGCTGGATATATAGTCAACAATAAGTTGGTGAGACCAAATTAGGTTAAAATAAAAATTTAGAAGTGCTTCTTGCTTTATTTTGAATCACAATGTCACATCTAAAGTGTAATTATAGAAATATTGTATGTTAAATAATCTGTTCTTAACGACAGGCACTTAAATACTTGTGCACTGCTCCTTCGTGGGACAGTATTTAATATCTCTAAGTAAAATATGGTCCACTTTACAACAAATTTATGCCAAACTTAAAAAAAGAAAGCTTTGATTTAAAAACCAAATGTCTAATAACATTGGGCAAATGCCAGTTAAACATTAGGACATTTTTCACAACTCTTTTACAATGTTTTACATTTGAAAACCAGCATAATGATGGAAATTCAAACTAAAATCAAAGTTGATATGCAAGAAAGAGTGCTATTTCAATTTCAAATAAATATTGAAAGTTCTCAAACATATAGCAGTAAAATAGTAACTAAGAGGTATGAATATATCTCCCTGGTGCTATTTTTTGTTGGGAGCAAGTAAAACTAATTATACAAACATTTTTGGAAACAAAATTTATTGCAAACTCAAATTAATTGATTAAAACTTCAAGAGAGAAATCATTTATCCTGTCTAGTTATATGACTTATTAGAAAACAGGTAAAGATCTATATAATGAACAATTTTTTCTCTTTTAATCATTTCATCCCAAGCAAAACAATAAACCCACTAGGATGCAAGAGGTTACTAATGTGAGAAAAACTACTATTAAGGGGAAAGGACAATAAAAAGACAAGAATTTAGATGACAGAAGATAACTATTGACATTAAATTTAATTATTTTGAAGATCAAAGTTGAGTGGGAAGCAAGAAGCTAGGAGAGAGTTCCCTGAGTAAGAAGTGCAATAGAAGAAACGGTTAGTATAGAACCTCTTACAGTTATGCTACTAGTTTCTTCAATCACACTTCTCAGGAGTATTAAAAATAAAAAAAAATATTTTATAAAATTTGATTTGTTTTTGTAATATTTCATTTACACACACATTCATAAGCAATATCCTGTCAAATTCTTTTTATTAAATTCATTGCCTTTGTATAAAAAAAGATTTATATCTATCTTGTCAAAATTCAGTTGTAAGTTAACAAAGAAATATTAATGTTTAAATAAAATTTAAAATAAATCTTATCTTTGCTTCTACAAATAATTTGTCTTTTTAAAAAGACAATTTTTAAAATATTAAAATTTTTACCAAATTCTTTAATTTTAAGTTTGATAATGTCAATTACACTCTTATTTCCTGCATACTCATAGCAACCATTGTTTTGTTTGATATACTGCATTATAACAAATTAGTCAAGTGGAGTCAAAAAAGATTTTTTTTTACAGATTTAGCTAAACAAAAAAAAAAAAATAATAATCTACTTAGATTTTCTGAAAACTATTGAATTATTTAAGCAAGTGGAAAAAGTTTGCTGAATTATTAATATTAACATTAAAAAATTATTCAAATATGTAGAATAAAAGTTTGCTAAATTAATAAAAACGTGATAAAATTATTTAAATATACCAAATTTTAATTTCATTTTAACTGGATTTAATTGAAAAAGAAAGGTATAAAATAGAGAAGAATATTCTGAATTAATGGAAGAAAAACTTAAAAAGAAAAATGCCCCACTCACACTATATCTTAAAGAAGATATGTTCATTATTCTCCTTCAAAAATTTTAATGCACCTAATGGATTCCAAGAATATCCAGGTCACCAAATGCAAAGGCATCAGTTTCCTGACAAATTCTCCTTTGATTTTATAATTCCCAAAGCTTCACGATCAAACTCTTTCAAAGATTGGTATTTATCGCAAGAAAGACCAATGTTTCTCTCATAGTCAGCTCTTTATAGCTCAGTCTAGAGTAGGAAATTCAATTGGACTTAGTATAATGACAAAAACAACTTTATAAAATAGATATCTTGATGAAAATGTTATGCATACAGAAATTTTAGAGAGGTAAGAGAACTTCTATGACAACTTATTTTCTCTCTTCATAGGATAGATATTTGGCAAGTACATTAAATAAATGTAATTAATTTTTGTAGTATCACAATTTCAAAACATCAAACTTCTAAAGGTTTAGTTTATATCTCAATAACATTTTAGTTTTGTCAGTTAGTCTATTAATCCCTCCACTTAAGTAAATTGTTTTTGTTGATTTATTAAACTTATTTTTATAAAACGTTATTCTCTATAGTCAATGTATCATGTCAACCAGGTCAAGTAAAAAATCTGTCTATTAGAATTATTAACAGAGGAAAAAAATAAAACTTTAAAAAAAAAGGGAGTAAAATTAAATCATTTCTGAAGAGTTATCCCCCTTATACTGCATCTTAAATTTTGAAGAGCTATATCAGAATTTTTAAAAATCCATTTAGCTCTAAGACATACATTTTTAACATTAGTTACATTTAAAGTAAAAATTATTTAAACATATTTTTATAGTAATTATAAGAGTAGAAACGCCTTATACCTTTGAAAACTGACCATTAAATCTTGTTATTCATTCTAATCAAATATTTAAAAATGTTTATAACAAAAAAATAATTTTTCATTTTAACTTGAAATGAAAATTTTATTTTAAATACTTTGTATTTGAAAATGCTAAAGTTTGTCCTCCAAGATTTGTCCACGGTTAACCTCAACCTGGCATTTTATTAACTGAATACACTACATAGTAATGATTAGCAAAGTTTCAATAAGGAAAAAAAAAAATTTATATCCAAGCTTCATTTAAAATACCATTCTTTTGATTCATTAATAAAAATATTTCAGCCTAATAACAAAATAGAAAGTATTTTCATACAAAAAAATTAAGTGTAAAAACATCAGAAAAACACAAGGATTTCATTAGAATAAGATAACTGTATTGTTATTTGCACTATTTACATCCAGGCTATTGTTTTCATCTGTTATCACATTTCAGCCAGTGTACCCTTCCACTTTCATCAGGTGTATATCAATCCAGATAACCTACAGAGAATTTCTAACTGAATCCTATAGTTAATCGAGAGGCAGCAGGAGTAGACTCTTCTCATTCCACAAGCTACACTCAGGGATATTTCATCCAATTCTTATGTTTAGTAATTTCAGTTATTGCTAATCTTGTCTTGACTGAGTCCAAGTACACACTGTTAGAGATTGAACTCACAATGTCACCAAATTCGTGAATTAATGCATAAATCTATTAGGCTATTGTTCCATGGGAACTTGGAGCCTTAATTTCCCAGCCTACTGATGAGCACTGCTGCTGTGTCATGCTCAGCTTGAGGCAGTGGAATGAGAACAGTTAATCACCAAAGTGATACCTATTTTTATGTGCAAATTCAAATAGAATATGTTAGCACCAGTAATTTTTTAATAATAGAAATATTCTGATTCATACATCATTTTAACTGCTTATTTACATTATACACCAAATTATTTACATATTTGTTGCTTTTTTATTTTATTCTTTTTCTCTTTAAACTTTTATTTCTTAATTAAAAAAAAAAAAATAACTTCAGCATTTTAATTAAAATATCTTCAAGACTATCAAGAACAAATCCATATAGTATTTTTAAACTGTTACAAATTGGTAATCAAATGCCACACTTCCACAAAGGGAATATTGACAGCATCTTCTTTTATGTGTTTCGTCCCTTCAGGACATAGGCGATCATGGCTTTCCACGTTTCCCTATCTCTGGTGGCTGTGAGCACGCCTTCTCCTGTTACACCATGCAATCCTCGTTCCGTCATCCACCTGAATAGGTCCTTCAAATATGTTATCCGTTGCTTTCCCCTGTCTCTTTTTCCCTCTATCTGGCCTGTTAGTATCAGATTCTCCAAGCCCTCCTTCCTCATTGTGTGTCTCAGGAACTTCAGCTGTCTCTTTCTGATGCTCAGTATTAATTACCTTTTTGTTTCCATCATTTCCAAGACCTCATCATTGCTCACATGCTCGATCCATGATATTCGCAGCATCCTTCCACAGAAACACATTTCAGTTGCTTCAAGTTTTTCCTTCATCTTTGATGGTATTGTCCAGCATTCACTGCCATATTGAAGGATGGACAGCACGTAACAATCCAGTACTCTCTTCCTAGTTTCTAGTGAAATTGTCCCGTTTCTTAATAACTTACTCAACTTCTGGAATGCTTCCTTTGCCATGCCAATTCGCCTTTGGATCTCTGTGTCGCACTTTCCATCTTCTGTTATAACGCATCCCAAGTATTTAAATTTTTTGTACCTGCTTGATTCTGGTATCCCCGACCTGTATTTGGCATTTTGGGCTGCCCTTTTTACTGATGACCATGCATTCGGTTTTCGTGCAGTTTATTTCTAGTCCTTTCTTGTTACTTTCTTCTGCTACCTTCTGTAGAAGTTCTTGTAGTTTCCTTTCTGTGTCTGCTATCTAGGCAACTTTAAAAAGATAAAAAATTTTTTTTTAAAAAGTCTCCTTTTAAGTCCAAGGCAGTTGACAAGAGAAATATCTTTCCTAACATATTTGCCTACCATCTTATGCAGTAATATTCCATGAAACTCATAGAAAATAAACAAAAATGTCTCCAAAATTGGTGAGAAAATCAATACCAATTTTAAATCAAGTTTTTTTTTAATAGGTTTCAAATCAATCAATTTCGGAAAATTAAAATTCGATAGTAATCAACAAAATGTAAACAAGTTTAAATTCGCGTAACTTCTAATAATTAGCTTACTTTTTATAAATTTGTTCATCGATTAGTTTTTTTTTATAATGCAGTATATTGGTGTAGAAAAAAAAAAACTTATTGATGAAATTATTGACACCCACATGTATTTCTCTATGATCATTCATTTTCATTTTTGTGATAGTTGGTCCGCTTAAATAATCTGGGGTACAATCACAACAAAAAAACTTATGATTCATAAAAATAATTTTGTCGATTTTTATTTTTACAATACATCTTTAACTGATACTCAAAAAATAGAAAAGCTGGCTTAAATAGTAAAAAAAAAAAATGAAAAAGAAAGCTAAGGAAAAGGAACCAACATTCGCACGAATGGGAATATATCTGAATATTTCGTGAAAACTATGTGTTAAATAAAATATTAAAAACAGTATATAAATTTTAACTCGCAAATTATAGCCTCGATTCTTCTACATTTTTCCTTTTTTTGCGGGGGGTGAGAAATTTACACAGCCGAAAAATATTCATATTTTAATTTTAATATCAACAACCATTTTAAAATAAATTGCAGTTCTCTTAGCTGGCCTAATAGTTTAAAGTTTCATAAATGAAAAATAATAAACCATTTTTATATTTAAAGGTTATAGAACCAAGCGAAATTGACCGTTATTCAATAAAAGTGGCGCGTGTCCTTGAGAGCGTTGTTAACCGGCATTTCATTTTATAAACAAATTATTCGGAGAGGGAAAACAAAACCAAAACAGGAAACGAGTTATCTCCCCTTGGCATGTGTCAACACTAACGCACACACACGGAAGCAGACAACAGTGGTGGTAGTTGTAGTAGTAGTTGCTGTTGTTGATATATAAATAAACTTGTATGTGCATATGTATTTATTACCAGGGAACATTGCATTGATGTTGTACAGAAAGAGAAAGAGAGAAAATGACTAGCAAGAGAACGGCTTTCTCTTTGGAGCAGAGAAAAGCTCCCAGCCATGCAAGATTATTAGCATAAAACATGTCGAAAGTTTAAGATGAAAACAACAACAGTAACACATGATCACAGAATGAAATATAGAATTTTATTTAAATATTTACATTCAAAAAGAGAAAAAAAATGTGATTACGAATTTTTTTAAAGCAAATTCAAGATTTTTTTTAAATTTATTCGATTTTTACTTTGATGTTATGATCACGTGTATTTTTTAAAACTTGAATTTTAATTTCTGTAGAACTCACCGTGTTTATTTTAACGAATTTTTAGCGGTTAGTCACTTTTTAGTTTCGAATTTAATTTTGTAAACAATAGTCTTACTTATTAACAACAGTATTTTTTTCCTACATTTAATTTTCAAATCAATTTTTATTCGATTGCAATAAGACAAACTAATTTGTTTTACTATAAAAAAAGAAAAAGAAAAACTAATTAAGTAAAAAATTCGATTTTCTAATAAGCCGAAACGACGCTTAAAACAAAAATAAAATTCAAAGATTTGAATTTAGATTTCGACTTTCATTTCTTTCGACAAATAAAGAGAAAATGTGCAGTTGACAATCGCGGGTTTTAGTCATGCAAATTTTAAAGTTTAAAACGAGAATTTTTTTTTGTAAACAATAAAAAACTGATATAAAATAAAAACAGTAAACACGACTGATCATACTATTATTTTTTTTAGTTTGAAACTTGAAAAAAAAACACGTGTTTTAAGCGGTATACATTTTTTTAAAATAAATAATCACAATTATAAAAATTCAACATCGATCTAAGTAAATCGAAAAAGAACGATGTAAATCGAAATATTTATTTTAAAACTTTGTGAAAAAGATTTGAAGCAAAACCTTTTTTTATTTTGTTCCATTTTATTTTTATTTATTCTTTTCAGTTAACTTGTCAAGTTCATCTATTTTCGTTATTATTATTTACAAATTTAAGCTCAGTTTGACAGATTAAATTTACAAAAATAAATAAAAGCTGTACTTTTTCAGGCATTTTACAAACAAAAGTGAACTTCTGTTTTTATTTCCTCAAAATCTACACAACAAACACGAAAGAAACAAGAGCGGCCATGTTGCGATATGTCAAATTTACTCACAAATATCCACGCCGAATATGATTTCAAAAGGGAAACATCGATTGCGCGAACAGTACAACACGCTAAAGAAACTTGGATTAGTTTGCACCAAATTTTTCTTGGGTTTCTCAATTATTTCATAGATACTTAGCATAAAGGACGATTTGATTAGCAGTTTATTTACAACGGTCACACTACATTATTGGGCGCCGCCATGTTGAAACTAGCGAGAGCGTCGGCTGAAGAAGAAACGATGGTAGAATTTGGACAAAAGCAATGACATTTACAAACAGTAGGCTGGATGATTTCTGAACACAGATCAAACACCCAATTTAATAGTTAAAACAACAACTATAATTTCTGTGATTATTTCCGGCACTAACAATCTCTATAGCTCTTTAATAAACAAAAATCCAGCATTTTCAATCGTCTCCCCTTCCAAACAAGCAATCAAATGGCGGATTACTTTCTTTCTTTTTCTCATTTCACCTTCTTTCCTCTCTCTCTTTTATTAGCTCCCCCACCTCACCGAAAAAAAAAAAAAAAACTTTTTTAATCGTTTATTCTCACCTGTGTTGTAGACATGCAGCTCGTCGACGATTCCTTCATTTCCTCCTCCAAAGACAACCATAAGGTCTTTGATGGCTACGGCGCGGTGTCCATGCCTCGGCCGGGGACATGGCCCCGCCGTGTTGGTAACTCGCTTCCACTTCAATATGGGTGCCGCCATATTGAAGTTTATCCACAATGCTATGCGAACAAGAGAATGGGGCGAAGTGCCCGGATGTTCTAAACAACAAAAAAAAATTGTCAAATCACGTCAACATGCTATCACACCTATTTTTTTTTTCTTTTGACATTAAAAAGTATCACATTATTATTTTAGTTTTACAATGGCTCATTTTTGTTTTCGTTCATCAAGAAGAAAATACGATTCTATTTGTGGAGAGAAAAAAAAAGTAAAAATTCGATAAAACAAAATAAAATCACGTCCAAACGATTTCTTCTCGTTATCTCTCCGCAATGCAATTTCAAATCTCGTTGCTTCTCGTTGCAATCCGTTACTATTTCCGGTAAAATATGCATATGATTTGTACGACCATCATGCAACGTGACTTTAACTTCCGTAGAGACTGAAAAAAAGCCTCGTGCTATTAATTTGCTGCGGGTCCAATTGCTTATTTAATTTTTTTGTTTCAATTTTACAATCTTTTACAATATTATATCTAGATAAAAATACAAATTTACCATATTTTTTATTTGTAGATTTAGAGAAATAAAGTTTGTTTTAAAACAAATTGTTAGTCATTTTAAGGTAATTTAAATTAATTTATTTATGTCAACAACAAAAACGCAAAAAAATAAACGAAGTTAATGGCCGCTGGACCCAATGAAAAAAATCATATTGTAAATTTTACACTAGAGCGCTAACCGCACAATTTTTTATGGAATAAAAAAAGTCTTGTTTATTACCTATTCAAACAACAAGGAAAGACTGGTGGAGATGTTTTACTGTCAACAATAAACATTGTCTCTAAAACAAAAGAGAAGGTAACTCCGAACAACATACTTGGGCATTTATTAACTCCGACTTTATTTTTATTGTTTTCATGTGTTTATTTATTTATTTATTTATTAACCATGCCATTTACAACAATGTTTTTCAGTGTTAATTTCTTTATTTTATGAAGTAACCAAGATTTTACGCTATATTTTTTAGAGTTGTTACTAACTTTCTTAAGTGAACTAGCCTGCTCTTAAAAAAAAAATCAACAGAAAAATTTGTGGGAGCAATAATAATTTTTATAATTTTGTAGATTAGCATTTAAAAGAGACTTTCCTCAAGCCACGATATTTGTCAGAATCAGAAAATAATAACTTTTTACCATTTTAGAATGGGAACTTGTATAATATGAACAGTGTCAAATCTATCCCTGAATTGTTAAAGAGTTAGTGAACTTTGTTTATTATTATTATTATTTACAGATGTCAATTTTGAAACTGTTTGCATCAGCTGTGTACTACTGGTGACCTCCTTTTCCCCTATTGGCAATATTATGCAGTTATCAATGATGAACACAGTTTCAAACTTGACATTTGTAAATAAAAACAATACAGATAACTTTTTAAGAAGTCAGTGATGTATTTGCCACAGTACTTATATTATGAACTGAACAGAACACACACCCTTCTAAAATGATTTAAAAAAAAAAAAAATTTCTTATTCTGACAAATATAAGGTTTGAGGGAGGTCTATTAAATGCTAATTTACAAATATTTCCCCCTCCCACCACCAACCATTTTTTACATGCATATTTTTATAATTTAATTAAGTAATGCCAAATTTGTAGAGAGAAAGAAGTTCATAAAAATAAAAAAAATCAATTGCATATCCCATAACCTATTTGGGTCATTGAGATATAACATATAGCAGTGGACATGTCTAGGTCAAGATGGCTTGATGGATCCTATTTCCTCAGACTGGCTTTGAATTCATAGTTGTCCTCCCAGACTAGTTTTTGCTATCAGTTTGTTCTATTATTTACATGGGATGAATTTAGAATCTTCATTCTAGATTGGCTACCAACCAAGGTATGAGTATCCAATTTATCCTGTTGTCAGGGGAAGAAATGAATTTCCTAAGGACACATGAGTGAAAGCGAATGTAGCAGAATCAACCAGAATTTGAACCTGGCATACAAATTCCACTTTTCATGCTGATAACTGTTTAACAGTGTTACACCAGCCACGTATTAAAGAACTGTGGTGAGTAGATAAGCAGTAGTTAAAGCGTATTGAAATATACCCTTTTCTCTTTACTATTAGAGTAACAGAGAAACTCTGTCTCTGTCTCTCTCTTTTTTCTCTCTCAATACATACATCCTTTCCCTCTTTCAATTCTTCCATATTTCTGGTAACTTAGATCATAACCCAGACATAGCTTATGTGGTCAACTGACATCATGCAAAAAATCAACCAATGACTAACATTCCCATCAAAATCAAGTCAGAAATCCGCAGGAGTTAAGTAAATATAAAAAGAACAGTGAACACATGCATAACAGTTGGTCCCAGTACACCTATTGAGCATGTGGAGTTTGTGTCAGCTGTTGGATATTCAACCAACACACCAACCAGCCAAAAGAAGACTAACTCCGTGCAAACCAGAGATGTGCTTTATCTTCACAAAAAGAATATACAGAAAACCAAGGAATGAATCCTAGAGTACAATCCACACATTCAAATACCCAGAATATAATATAACATTGCACCTGACACACATATGGAGAAACAAATATGCTACATTTTCAGGAAGATACATAGAAAAACTCTTTATAGCCTGAGCATAGCAATACATATATAATAATGAACATTCACCACAATGACTTATACAAAAAACATATCAAAGATACAAAATACAAAAGGGGCAAGAATGATAATCATTCACATATAATAAAAGATGTAACCTTGTGGAGTCAACAAAAATAAAATGGTTGTATAGTTAACAAAATCTGGCCTTTACTCATTTATCATCTCAATCTCATCTATACCATAGAATAAAACATAAAATCAAAACTTATTGTCAGGTCAAGAGGTTTTTGCTATGATTCATCATCAGATTTTTCTTTATTCAATTTTAATTTAAGTTTTCTTTGAGGCAAATTTTAGTTTAGATTTTCTTCAAGGCAAAAACTTTTATGCAAATTTTAATTTGAATTTTCTTTAAAGTAGAGACTTTAAAAATAGGGGGAAAATCAAGTCAGCTGTGTGAGCATCAACTGAGAGATGTGTGATCATATGTTAGCTCGGATATATTTGTATGCATGTGCATTGTGATATGTCACAATAGATTTATATCTGTGAAGTTATTCAATCTGAGTTTGCATATAGCATCTGCAGGAAAGTTGTTCTATCTCATGCCAAATTTGCTAGTCATCTAAGATCACATGAAAATCATCAGTCTAATGATGGCTATGTGAATGTCCTTTACAGACCTGCAGGGAACATATGTCAGTTTTGTAATAAAATTTTCAGATTTGCCACTGAACTGAAACAACACAAGTCTTTCATGTATTACATATATAAAAAAAGGTCTGCAGGAGTGAGCCTGCTTTTCAAAGTCATCTGCAAGGTACAAACTACTCAGTTCAATGATGAGAAGGTGGCCTTATTCTGTAAAGAAGTGGTAGTTATAGTATGTGTTGAGATATATATCTCTAGATCAACACATTTGTGTACATGTGAAGATATTGTGAGAAAAGGAAATAAAATCGATAAATAAAATAATCATGAGTAATAAAAGAAATACATTTTCCCATGTTGCTAGTAGTAAAGGAACTGAAAATATGATTACCCCACTTAATTTTGTTAAATGTCATTACGTAGCATTGTAGAAGCCTATAAAAAGGCAAATATTTATTGCCTGACTCTCTTTCTCCTCTTTGCTTCCAGATGTGAATCATGTGGTAATTATGTTGCCACTAGGGAATGTTAGTTTCCCTGGGCCCTAACAACTGAACTTTCTTCTCACTTTCCAATGCATGACACTCACATGTGGCTTTCTCTTTCGTCGCTCCAACTCAGTGCAAGGCTGACTTAAGCACAACCATAGTAATGATGCTTATACTGGCTTACCCTGTAGGGATTAAATAAAAATACGAAATAAAATAAAAAAACTCTAAATAAAATAAAAATACAAAATAAAATAAAAACTACGAAATAAAATAAAAATACAAAATAAAATAAACATAAAAATCTCCCAGGAGTCCTCTGACAGGAAAGACAATTCACACATGTGCAAAAAGAGAGGCTTCCTGGCGCCAAAAATAAACTCTATCTTTTTCTTTGTTGGACTTTGGATGGTAAAGACGTGCCAAACTGTTCAGGAAGGAATTTCCCCAACAAGAGGTCATTGGAACCAAAAATAAAATCAGTGTCCAAACTGTCCCTCTAGTGTCTCTGTATCTTTCCTTTTCTCTTTGCCTATTTATTTCAGCGCCAAAAGCTATTTAACAAGTTTTGGATGTTTAGGTGAAAGAATCAACCCAGCAGTAATAGGCATAATGTTCCATAACCCAAACTTCTGTAGCAAGAAAAAGAAAACAGACATCCCCTAACCATGTTTACATCTCCCAGTGATAAAGTAGAAACATTCCAATTCTGCATAAAGCTAACTTGAGCATGACTGTGAATACAATACATATACTTACCGACACTAACCGCTGGACCAGAAAGAGAACGGACATACCCAAGAGACAGAGGGAATTTTGTTCCACTGGTCACTATAAATAGGATAAACAACCATAGTAGAAACTCAAGTTTTTGTTTGCTTCTTTGTTAACATATTGAACAAACATCTTTACCTAAAATACATACAAATACTGTTAAATTCCATAATATGTGAGTATACTGAGAGACATTTCTGTGTATCGAGATATATTTAAATGTATGTATGTGTGTGAAGATATATAAATATACATGTGTTTGTCTATACTTCTGAGATGATGTCGTATTTACATTATTTACATTATTCGGACTATTGTCCTTTTCTTTGTTACCATTTTTACAACGTTTTGACGTTGTACACTCTGGCCTTCTTGAGATGCTAGAAATTTTGAACTGAATCCTTTGTTACGATCACTGGGGTATATCATGCAAAGCCACGTCTGTTAATGAGTTATCTCCCTTTAACATAAAGTTATTTGTTCACCACTGCTGTAGTCTGATATTGAACTCACAACTCTTTGGGTCAAGTCACTGGAACTAACCAGCATCTATATCCACTGGGGCATGTGTTCTTGAGGACAGCAGGTGAATTTCTGGGACTTATAAACTTAATGTTTCAGTAACCATTTGTTACCAGAGTTCATATTGCAATTTTTTTGTTAACGATTTTCTATAGTATTTTTTTACCAGAACTCATATTGCAATCTTTTTTGATGCTAATGATTTTCTCTAGCAGTCTGTATTAACTGGTTCCCATATTGTATTCATTTCTATGCTTGACCAGCTTAGGAGATTTTTGTAGCCTAGCATATGCGCTGATTCCTTAAGTTTACGTAGTTTCCAGTGGCATTCTCTATTATTTCAACTTCATCCTATAGGGGGCAGTGATCCCCTTTCTCCCTCCAATAGTCCAAATAATGTAAATAGTGTATATAGATGTATGTTGAGATATATTTGTAGATATGTGTTTGTGTTGAAATATTGACTTGTGTTTCATAAGCACATTAATTACAGATTTCTAAAAAAAAAAAAAAAAATAGATATTATAGGTTTATAAAAAGTCTAGTATTAATTATAGTTTTATTTAAAAAATCCAGTATCATAGGTTTATAAAATCCTGGTATTAATTTTAGGCTTGTACATATAACCAATTAATGCCAATTATATGATTAAAAATGGCTTCATGTGAATAAATCCTTTAAATCTTAAAGAAAACAACCCTTCGTCAGACATTAGAGATGGAAAGTACAATATTACAAAGAGCTATACCAACTAACAAAGACCACATCATTTACAACATGAAGACCACATCACTTACAACACATCAAAGACCACATCACTTACAACACATCAACACATCACTTACATCACATCAAAGACCACATCACTTACAACATGAAAAAAATGGTATGTGCTTTCATGCCTCTCCACATTTCTTTTTATTATCTGTGAATTGTCATGGATCCTTATTTGTGATCCCTCAATGGAAAATGTTTAAACTGTCAGCTATATACAACCATTTTCTCAGATCAGTGTTTAAAAATGGTTTGATGCTGTGGTATTTGAATGAAGATTGGGTGGTAGAACAATTTAATTAAAAGTATGACACTACTTTGAAAATATATGCATCTGTTTGTTCTTTAATGATAAAAAATCTTTTTGTAAAAAAATTAAAAAAAACATCTATTCCACCAAACAATTGCTTATTTAAAATATTTTCCTAGAATAAAATATTTAAAAATGTATATATCAATTTGTTCTTTATTTAAAAGAAATACTTTTATTAAATAAAAAAAATTATTTTTACATACAAAGACATCAATGACACAAATACAGTTACATACTTGACATTTGTAAACAAGCATCTAAATCCTGATAACTTTGTAAAAAATCAAGGATCAATTTTACACTGTGTTGATGTGATTCTACAGAAAGATGCTGTGAATCTCATGGATCGAGCATGTGAGCAATGACGAGGTCTTGGAAATGATGGAAACAAAAAGGAAATTAGTACTGAGCATCAGGAAGAGACAGTTGAAGTTCCTGGGACACGCAATGAGGAAGGAGGGCCTGGAGAACCTGATACTAACAGGCCAGATAGAGGGAAAAAGAGACAGGGGAAAGCAATGGATAACATATTTGAAGGACCTAATCAGATGGATGACAGAACAAGGATTGCATGGTGTAACAGGAGAAGGTGTGCTCAGAGCCACCAGGGATAGGGAAATGTAGAAAGCCATGATCGCCTACGTCCTGAAGGGACAGGGCACATAGAAGAAGAGATGTTATGAACAGGACCCTGATTCTAAAGTGATAAGAAAATAATTAATATTTTCCCATTTTGACAAGTGTTGTAACACCCCAACGGACGGTCCAAACAATTTCTCCAGCGGCCATTCTCCACGCTGTGATGTTTGCTGGGAGTTTGTTGAAAATGTCAGAGCCTCAAGCTGGGGATACAAGATTGAACTATAAAGAACAAACTTCCACAACTTGGATGAGTTGAAAGGATGCTTTATTTCATTTAGAGTTAGCCTTTTCGGTTGGGGCGGGCGAATGTGACACACAGCTCTAACTCTAATTAATGGAGATCAACCCGGGTCCGAACCGACTGAAACAAGACGAACGGAGATTCACTTCACTCAACTGACTGACTAACTTAACTGACTCTCTCATTCTACTCTACTGATCTGACTCGGAAAAATTACCTGAATTTATTTAAAATTGATCCGGAAATGCTTTAGACCACTGGTGATAAACATTGGCGACTGCAAGTCCGAAAGTTCAGTTATCTTTTTTTTTATCTTAATAAAGCTTCCGCCGGAAAATTCTTAATGTGTGGTCAAGATACAGTAAAAGACAGCCTTTGACCTGGTCATTCGAAAACCCACCTCCCGAACTCTATTTCCTGAACTTATCTCTTTATCACATTAAATCACTGGGTCAAATATTTACCGGAAGAGTGGTAGGATTTAAAACAGTAATCAGATACCCTTGTCTCTTCCACAATTTTCCTCATAAAAGAAAAAGCATTTATTTATTTATTTTTTCCTCTTCTTTTTTCACTTTTGTTAAATATATTTTTAAGCTATTTTCTATTCTTAACCATTTTCTATTTTAATCTATTATAATAAAATACATATTTTACAAAGCACCTTAATATACGCCTAGTTATCGTGTCACAGTGTCATGGCTTAAGGAAAATCTAAAGAATACTAATCTAGAAAAATTATTTTCCAAAAATGTTTCTCTATTTTTTAAGAGTTAACTGGTTTATTTAAGCAGGGCCTAAGAATGAAACAGTAGGTATTAAGAGGTTAAAAATGATAAAGATTGCCTTTTTTAGAATTTTTTTTCATTCATACATAAAAGAGCATCCCATGAGTACAGATATTGTCTATACATTTGTGATCAAGAACATTCAACTGTATTTCTGGTTATTTTCAAGATCCAGGCTTAAGTAGAGGTTTTGTCTTTCCTTCAGTCAAATATTTTTTAAAACTTGGCTGTTATAACTTACGATGACATCACAGACATGATGGTGAGCAAGTTTATTCATTTGCTAAATATGTTGACAGTTATTATTATTTACATAGTTTAACACAAGTGTAGGGAACAAACTCACTAACGTGTCATCAGTGAATACATTTAAAACTACAGTATCAACATTCTTTAGTTTTAGATTTTTAAGAATTTTATATCATTTTATGCTTGGAGTTTATTTTTTTAATAGTTTAACACTCTTTTTTGTGTTCACCCAATACAAGGCCCAAGAGTCACTCAAGGTAAGTTACTGAATGGGATCTGAGGTAAGAGGAAAAAGTAGGAAGTGAAGCTTATATGGATATGGAAGATAGATTTGAAGAAGTTAAGTATTTGTTATATGTATTGCTTAAAAATTTCTCTTGTCACTTCAGGAGTATCTTTGCCTGATTTTACTCTTAGAATAGAATCTCTAGTGAGTGATATGCATATAACTTCATCCATGGTTTCTGCTATCATCTCCAAACTAATCCTCACAAGGTTTGCAGACTTGATAGTATTTCTGCAATTGTCCTATGGAAATGTGCTTCTGAACTGACTCCTGTTCTCTCCAAACTCTATAACAAATGCCTTGCTGCTTCTTGCTTTTCAAATTGTTAAAAATCCTCCTCTATAGTTCTTGTCTTTAACAACTCTTGTGAACCTTCTATTAGTCTTTCACCTCTTTTTGGCAAAGTACGAATGGCTCAATCAGTATCGGCTCAGAATGATGTAACACCCCAACGGACTGTCCAACAATTTCTCCGGCGGCCGTTCTCCACGCTGTGATGCTTGCCGGGCGTTTGTTGAAAATGTCGGAGCCTCAAGCTGGGGGTACAAGATTGAACTATAAAGAACGAACTTCCACAACTTGGATGAGTTGAAAGGATGCTTTATTTCATTTAGAGTTAGCCTTTTCGGTTGGGGCAGGCGAATGTGACACACAGCTCTAACTCTAATTAATGGAGATCAACAAACCCGAACTGACCGAAACAAGACGAACAGAGGTTCACTTCACTCTACTAACTCGGAAAAATTACCTGAATTTATTTAAAATTGATCCGGAAATCCGGAAATGCTTTAGATCACCGGTGATAAACATTGGCAACTGTAAGTCTGAAATTTCAGTTATCTTTTTTTTATCTTAATAAAGCTTCTGCCGGAAAATTCTTAATGTGTGGTCAAGATACAGTAAAAGACAGCCTTTGACCTGGTCATTCGAAAACCCACCCCCCGAACTTTCCTGAACTTAATCTCTTTATCACATTAAATCACTGAGTCAAATATTTACCGGAAGAGTGGTAGGATTTAAAACAGTAATCGGATACTCTTGTCTCTTCCACAATTTTCCTCATAAAAGAAAAAGCGTTTATTTATTTATTTTTTTCCTCTTCTTTTTTCACTTTTGTTAAATATATTTTTAAACTATTTTCTATTCTAATCTATTATAATAAAATACATATTTTATGAAGCACCTTAATATACGCCTAGTTATCATGTCACAATGAGAAATTGGAGAGCTGAGTTCAAATTCCAGTTGAATTCATTGCATTCACATGTTTCCAAATTCCCTTGGTAAAGGTATTAATCCATCTCATCTATCTCCAGCTATGGGTTAAATAGTAGGATAGATTGAGTTCTATAGCTTTTTTGTTTGGCAACCAGTTTACAGAAGAAAGCAATGGTAACCTACTGCAGGAAAGTCTTCTGCCTAGTTAGTCATGGATCAAAAGAGACAAGCCTGTATAACACTTAACTGATTAGTGACTCAAATCAACTTCGAATAAGTTAAGCGTCTCACTTCACATGGTCTTCTTTCAGATAAACAATAATGCTTTTGTTTCTGTAGTTCAATGGCTATTAATTTATCTATCAGGCTTTAGATAAGAAAGGCAATGCTCAGGCTGTGGCAGTAGATATTTTGAAGTTGTTTGGCAGGATTTGGTATGCTGGCCTTCATGGCAAACTCAGGGGCTAAGGTGTCTCTGAATGAATATTTGATTTAATTCAATCATAAGTAAAACTAGTCAGTCAGTTTAGGTGCCATACGTGATACACGCTTGGGTGATCATGTCTCGAAAGAGACAGGACTGACTGGGCAGAAGATTATCCCGCAGTAGGTTGCCATTGCTTTCTGCAGTAGACTGGTTGCCGACCAAGGCTATAGAACCCAATCTGTCCTGTTATTTAACCCATAACTGGAAGGAAGAGACGGATTAATACCTTTCCCAAGGGTATTTGCGCGTAAGTGAATGCAATGAATTCAACTGGAATTCGAACTCGGCTCCCCGGTTTCTCATTCCGAGCCGATATCCACTGTACCACAACGCACATATAACCGTTAGTCAGCTGCTAACTGGGGGCAAGTAATGGCTTGTAAATTTTAATGCCTCCAAAATGAAACTGTTATCATCATAGAGAAACTTTATTTTTTTTTACCTTCGGTCAGCATGGCTGATGCTAACCTCTTGAACAGCAACTCATTGTACCTTTTTGATCTACATTTTCCACTGACATTAAGTGGAGTGATTATATTGAATCAATTGCTATCATGCTAGGCAATTTTTGTTGTTAGAATTCATCTTGTACAATTATAAATCTATCACAAACTGTGCATTTAGCATTGCTGACATGTCTGGTCTGGTTCTCCTGCTATATATAATGAGATTCTCGACAAAACCAAAAGAAGGGCCTGTAATGTTATCATTCTGTTTTAATGAGTTCTCCTCCTTGGTACTTTGACTGCATGAATTTAAACATAAAACTAGACTGGCAATTAGGTCTCAACATTTTACTGTTGAACGAGCAAGATATAACTATTCTAATTCTTTTCTCAACTGTGGAACACACTTGTGGCTTTTTACTGCCTCACCAACTACAATCTTCAAAAATTTAAAAATGATATAGGTCGTCATCTGTCTTCATGAAATCTGTTCTTTTATTGTCCTTTCTTCTCCCTAAAGTCTTCTCATTCTCTATCACTCCTAGTAACCCCTTACATCTTAATGACATTATCGCCATCTTCTCTCTTCCTGAAACCTGTTCTTTCATTGTCCTTTCTTTTCACTAAAATCTTATAATTCTCTTTCACTCTCTGTAATCCCTGGCATTATTACCTTGCTTGAGGTGAAATGATTTTAAAAACAAATGTTATTTCTAAGCAATAATTGGTAGTTAATTGATATAGGCATAGATTGCACTGATCTGTAAGATGATAGGTTAGCTTACAGAATTTTGTGTCTGATATATGAATTTCATATTTGCATATTGAAGAGACTGCAATTTCTTTGCATGTGCAAGAAGTCGTAGATGATATTGGTGCAGTAGGTTTTCTTTTTGAAGGCTGGTGGCGTGAATAATGACCAGTAGTGTACAAAAGTTGTGGCAGAGAGGGTGTGGCAGCCACATGCATCCATATCAGGAGGGCGTCCAATCAAGGAGTGAAATAAAAATTTAGTTTATATTTAATTTGAATAAAGTGTTTATTTCAGGTTTCATCTGTATTTACATATTTAAAATGTTTTTCTTTCTCCCATTTCTCAGTACTAGAACCAATACCCCACTCATCCCTACTTGAGCCTTAGGGGCATACAATCAAGGAGTTGGCCCCCATACATCACCAAACTCACCAAATCTCTATGCACATCACTGGTAATGACAAGATGATTTTTTTTTAAAAATTTTTCATACTAAATTAATCTCATATTTATCCTGTTCAACTGGAGATCTGTACTAGTATATAGTACTTTTAATGCAGACCATCACCCAGTTTAGGGTCACCAAATGTAAGCTCAAATTTAAATCATTTGCTCACTCCACCCACTGTAAAAGTATTGTGAACCAGTGATGTGCAGAGGTTTGGTGATGCCAGGAGCTAACTCCTTGATTGTATAACTCTGCTCACCCCTTCTGCAAGCTATTGATGTCAACTAATTTTATTTTGTTTATATTTCTGCAACGAGATATTGTAACTATTTGCTCTATTTACGTTGTTCGGATTGCTATCCTCAGGTCACATTCATGACATTTCAGCCATAGTACACTCTGGCCTTCTTCCATCAAATATCACCTGAAGAAGACTGGAGCATACAACAGCTGAAACATTGTGACTGTGACAGTATAGGTGATAACAACAGTTCAAACAATGTCAAGAGTTTTTTTGGTTTTTTTTAGTAATATTGCAATAAACTGGTAATGGTCTCTCATGCATACTTGGTCCCTTTACAAGTTAGAGGGTTGCTAAAAGAATTTGTTGTGTGAGCAGCAAGAGTAAGAGGTAAAAAACACATTTTATGAGAATATATAGGAAACATAACAGTTAACTCCAAACTTGAACAGTTTAAGATTGTAGAGGTTGGGGAAGCATCCTTTTGGGAGTCAATTCACAAGGTAGCAAGAAGAACCGACTTGAGTGTAACTTCTCACTAATTGAATACAAAGTGAATGAGGTTGGTTTGCTACAGTGTACGTAGCATAGCAGGTCGTAATTGGTAGGACTAATGAATGTTGCTTGTCTGAACATTCTTATGGAAAATAGCAATAGAATATCTAGAGGTCTGTAATGCTTCCTTTATGAGGAAATGGATTGCAGAGTGGAAAATAGCTCATCACCCACAAGGCCATATAGACACTTTTGGATGCTATCAAGACTTGGCAGCTTCATTGCTGTTTTTCCCAAGTCCACCCTGACCCAGAGTGGTAGCACCTGTTAGGGTCCTAGCTATGAGCAAATAGTCAACCCCTAAACTGGAGTCAAAACACTATGAAAGTATAAAAATAGACTTTTATAGAAATATATACATAAAAATAGACTTTTATAGAAAAATATACACTTTTGAAGGAAAAATATTACCAACAATACATTTTCAAAGAACAAAAATTATTACCATAATAAATTTTTGAAAGAAAAAAATTATTACCAAAATACATTTTTGAAAGAAAAAAATTATTACCAACAATACATTTTTGAATACAAAACTAGAAAACATCTTCAGTTTTCTAAAATAAAAAAAATTTCATCAAAATCTAAATCAACCTTCTCAGTATAACCAAACATTAAAAAAATACCTCAAACCCCCACCTTTTTGGCATTAAATAACCCACAGAGGTTGATATGCCGTTAAACAAAACTTAAACTAAGGCTACAATTTCACCATGTCAGATGGTACTACTGTGATTTCTACAAGCAAGAAGGTTTAGAAATAAAATTCATAGAGTGAATTTTATTGGAGCAACCACCAAACTCATCCAAACATTATATGTTATACTATAAGACCAAAGTTATCAAAAGAAAAAGATTCACTTTCCAAGGGCATATAATGAAACTGCTTAATAAAACACCAATGAGGAAGACCTTAGACTCTGCAATATGAAAAGAGGGCATCCAGAAATTTTATGGCTAAAAAAATTGAACTTGCAAATATAAATGTCTTTTTCAAAAGCTACAAAGATTTTTACAATTGGAAAACTTAGCCTCAGACAGGTGCATAAAATGTTCCCTCAATGACATACAGAGAACTTTCCTCTATGGTATCTTGACTTTATGAATTTAAGCACAACAAGATTTCATCATTTTGCAGTTGAAACGGCTAAGTGTAACTATAGATCATATACTAACAGTTTCTTCTCTCGCACTTCTCACTTGTGAAACTCTCTTCCAGCTTTTTGCTTCCCAGTCAGCTTTGCTTGTCAAAAATTTAAATGCAATGTCAATCATTCAGTCAGTTAAGTGCCATATGTGATACACGCTTGGGCGATCATGTCTCTTTCGAGACATGACTGACTGGGCAGAAGATTATCCCGCAGTAGGTTGCCATTGCTTTCTGTAGTAGACTGGTTGCCGACCAAGGCTATAGAACCCAATCTGTCCTGTTATTTAACCCATAACTGGAAGGAAGAGACGGATTAATACCTTTCCCAAAGGTATTTGCGTGTAAGTGAATGCAATGAATTCAGCTAAAATTCAAACTCGGCCAATCATTATCTTGTTTTAATTCCTATACTTTTATTATTCTCTCACCTTAATAATTTTTTCTTATATTTGATCACACTCTGCACCTCTTGTGTCTTAGTAACTTTACTGCCTTGCTTAGGGTAAAATGATTAAAAAAAAAAATTAGCTTAAACACATGAAGAAAATTTAGCCTCAGACCGATACTACTTAGCATCAGAGAGGTGCAAAGAATATTTCCTCAGGCACGTGCAGAGAACTTAGCTTCAGACAGGTGGAGAGAACTTAGTCCCTGGAAAAAAATACTGCCTATACAAGTGTGAGGCCACCTTATTAATAAACTCAGTGAAGTAAGTTGCTATAACAAAATCACCCAAAACTTTATTTTCCCTTTGAACACAATAAAGACAGATTTTTTTCTTTTTGTGCTATTCAATAAAATTTCTGTTAAAATCTGGCTGTTCATGCAAAATTGTTGACAGGACAAAACATGTATGACACTGCTGTTACTTAATTTGCAATTTTAAAAAAGTTGCAGCTTTCAGCTGTTCAGATTAAAGTACTTTAATAAAGTCTAATTCTAATTCAATAGAAAGTCAGGTCATGATGGATAGGAGGAATTAGATTCATCTAATTCCTTCTATCCATCATGACCTGGCTTTTTATTGGTTGAGACAAACCCTCCAAATTCCACTCCCCTCCCACTATAATTGTCTGGATATGGTAACAATTGTGTTACTTTTAAGTTTCTATATATAATGATTCCTAACAGAAAAAATATCTCACAGCCTGATGAGATGCTAGTAAGCAGGCACCGAAACAACATCTCTTGTGTTGCAGTAAACTATGTTTTTATTATAAACTTATAATGAAAATATTACTATATATATATATATATAATCCAAATGAATAAGGAACGAAGAAAATAATTGCAACATTCAAAACAATAATTTAAAACAGTGCTCAATATAAAAATAGAGCAATGAATATTTATTATTAATTATTACTTTAAAACATATAGGATACAAATCCTATATCATCCAACAATTAACTGAAATGTAAAAAGAAAAATTGCACACCTGCAAAATCGGATCAGAATGACTGAAAACAGTTTGAAAAAAACCAGACCAAGGCAAATTTCACAAGCTGGTGTGAAAATTAAGATTCTGGATTCTGATTGGATAGGAAATAGCAAATTGAACAGTCAAATATTCTTAACACATAACAAATGGGTATGTGGTTGTATCCGATCACGTGACTAGATTTCACTATTTATCCACGTCTCTTGACTAGCCAAAGACAGTCCAATGGGAGCAGAGATCTGATAAGGACCTTGTCACAATGCAAGGGAGGGATATTAAGACACCGAAACTGTCATGTCTGATCGACATACATTTGTTCTTCTCCTTCTAATTTTCCTTTCTTTGTCTTCACTCACTGGCTGTCAAAGAAACAAGACATATTCAACTGACTCCTAAAAATTCACTTCAATAAGTACAATTTTCCTTCATTGCTTTACCTTCCTTTTCACTTTCTTGCCGGCCATAAAAAAAAGGAAAGGATCAGACTTTATTAGTACCCTGATTAGTCTTTTTTACATACACACATTTTGCTACTTACAACTATAAGCTCTGGATTCATTTAACTCCTTACTACTATTTTTCTGGAACATTTAATTACGTACATTTTCTCTTTGGACATTTTACTTCTTACAAATTTGTTATTTTGATTAGTCAATAAAACTTCACTTATTTTACAAACAAAACACTTTTATTCTTTCAACCTTTTGATATTTTAAATTATGGGATTGTTAGCTATGTTTTAAAGTGACCTTGTACCCAGCATGGCCAACCGTCTCTACAAACTACTACAAAATTGTACATTTTGTTTCGACATTGAAAGAACAATGTCTCATCAGGTAGTTAATAATGATGGTAATAAATATTTTATTTAAAATATATATTTATATATATTCTTCATTTGTAAACGAGTTATTGTGACTTAAGTTTCTACCATGTTGTGTCTTCAGGCAATTTGCAATATTGCCTAAAGACACCACATGGTAAAAACTTAGGTTACATAACTTGTTTACAAATGAAGAATTTTTAAAAGTTCTACAATATAATTGTATTGAACACTTTTTAATACAACTGTGTACTGGTCTAATTTTATTATAACCAAAAACTAAGTAATCAAATAATCAAAATATATATAATTCCAGGTGAAGAGGACTCAAGGTTTTTTTTATTTTGAGTGCTCTGGCATTTATTTTATTATGAGCAGTGCTCAATATAATTAGTATTATAGAGCTTAATATAATTATGTAATTATAAATTAATTGTACATTGTGACATGGAAATTTCTATGTTTCGAGATAGATTCTCATCATCAGGCAATGTTACTGTTGGTTGTACAGATGATTTACATTTAATGAATCCCCACTCTGATTAGCCAATAGAAACACACATGTAAATTTTTATATCTTCCCATGTACATACACAGTAAACCAAAGGTTTTTGTCATTTAAATGTAAATCATCTGCACAACCATCATCAACATTGCCTGATGATGAGAATCTATCTCGAAACAGAAATTTCCATGTCACAATGTACAATTAATTCATAACTACATAATTATATATAACCAGATGAATGTTTTGATTACTATCATAAAAGTCTGAATCATCTACCAATGGATGTGTGCATACATCAAGAAAATTACAATGAGGAAAAAAGGACATTGATTTTGTAACAACATCTCTTTCCTTGTCAATACACTTACATATTATGATAAGTAATGGTTGATTGCTCATATCTGAGTATAGCAATCTCCTAGGAGGTATGGTCAATCCCTATTGCAGACACTTGATCAGGCACAATGTTTGTTCAACATCAACAGAACCAACCTGTGGTTTATACTGCAACTATGCTGAGTGAACCTTAGTTACAGTTTCTGGGGGATAACATTGTCTGAACAAGACCAGTAAACTCAAACCCTCAGACACAATGATGTGACTTTGTGCTTGCTCAACCACAGGCGACTCTCAAATTGTTCTGCCTGTCCACTTTCATTCACAAGGCTTGGGTCAACCTGTGGTATAATTTTCAAGCACTTTCCAAATGTGTCACAAGCTGAGATTCCCTCTACAGGCCAATAAAACCAAGAAGTCATCTCCATGATAAATTGACCAGGGTGAGATTCGAACCCAGATCTCATGATTAGAAAAGCAAGTGTTCTAACCCCTTGGCTACATGCTCAAATGATACATTCATAGAGTACTACTGTCAACTACTGATTATTGTTTCCTCTCAACAAGCCATATTGAAAAAACCCTCCTGTTAAGTTTTACATAGGCAGCATTTGGTTGATTACAGATTTCATAGTTGACATTTCATGCCCAAGCATTGAAGACGCTTCTCGGGTGACGGAAGCTTGCAACTTGTTTCAAGGATTGTTTATAAATATCAATTTCAAAAAAGCTTATTACTCTTTCTTTTTCTTCTTGCTAACATTTTTTTCATGATGCCTTTGTAAGTAACTAAGTTCTCTTGCAGTAATAAAGAAATAGCATAGGCAATACTACATGTAATTAATGCCAGGAAATACCAGAGATCTGAATCAAATATTCATCAAGAACCTTTTATCTAAGGAGAGTTGATCTCTGGTGACCCCAATGCTTACCATAAGAGATACCTAAGTTTTGTATCTGATCTTGACTCAGAATACCAAAAGACCAACGTGTCTTGAGGGTTGACATGAAAGTAATTATGTGCAGAATCAAGCCCCAAGAAATGTTGGTAGAGACACCAATATAAACAAAGAAGGGAACCCAGCTATACATAGGACATATGCACACACAAGACAACTATATGACAGGACGGTAGAATCTCTTTCATACTCATTAGAAGATCACTCAAAGACAGACCTCAAACTATATATCCTTCATTGAACAATGTCAATTTGACAAAGTCCAGAAGTGAAGAAAGAATTATTTTTACATACGAAAAATTAGTTGCATATTCTTATGACGTTATTAACACATTACAATAATGTGCATAATGTAAATGCATTGTTAACGGTTTTATTATCGAAAAAAAAAGCATCTCAAGTGGTGATGTTTATAAAGACCAAAAATGTATTTATTCCAAGCTTATCTTTGATTTTGTCATATTTTTGGATATTATAAGAGCTAAAATAAGTGGCCTTAATGTATTCAGTTTTACTTACCAGTTGTTGAACCTAGAAATAAACAAAATACAAGTTTTCGTTAATAATAGTTTCAAAGTACAAGTGTTTCGATAATAGTAATTCAAATATGACGGAAAACCCATAAAGTGCTTCATTTAAGAGAAATGTTTCAATGTTTAAGCAAATTAAAAAAAAACTTGTACATCCATCAATATTTCTGAGATGAGATATTGTAACTATTTCCACTATTGTCTGTATATTGCCATATTCATAACATTTTGTCTGTTGTATGCTCCGCTCTTCTTCAAGTGATATTAGTTGGAATTTTTAACCAAATCTTTTATTTAGTCCACAGGGGTGTAGATTGTTCTCCAGACATATGGCTCAATGGAAAAAATTAAGGGTTGAGTGATCCAAAAAGTGACTTGACCCAGAAGAGTTATGAGTTCAATACCTGGCTATAGCAGAGGGAAAAAAATCTGAAGAGTTGAGTTACCAAGGGGAATTAACTGAAACTGAAATATCCAAAGGCATGGCACATAGAATTAGAACAATCTACACCTGTGGAGTAAAGAAATTCTAATATTACCTGAAAAAGGCTAGAGAGTACAATGGCTAAAACATGAACATGGCAATAAAAATGAGGACAACAGTTCAAACAATGTAGTGTAAACAAAAAATCTTGTATGTTCAAGTTCTCAGAATCTATGGTAATACAAACATTCCACTGATAAAATAGATTATTACAGTTTATTATAATTGTCTAATTTTATTTACCTGCAAACTAACTTTGTATTTTTTATATCATTTCATCCCACACAAGACAGGACTACCATTAGTGCACCCACTTGCAGCGAGAGAAACAACTGGGTACAGTGGGTATTGAGGAAAGGAGAAAAGATGAATGGGATTCAAGAAGATAGAAGATGGCAATTGATGTTGCATTTAATTTTTTGGAGATTGTAGCTATCAGGGAAGAGAAAAGACTGGGTACAGTGGGTATTGAAGAAAGGATAAAAAATGAACAGGATTCAAGGAGATAGAAGATGGTAATTTACATTGCATTTAAATTTTTGGAGATTGTAGCCATCAGGGAAACAAGTAAATGGGAGGGAGTTCCACAGGTGGAAAGTGTGAGAAAAACTGTTACTTACATTTAATTATTTCAATGGTAAAAGAATGGGACCTAGATGCCAATCTAGTTAGTCAGTCAAGTGCCATACATTGTACATGCTACTTGGGCAATCATATCTCTTTTGATCCATGACTGAACTAGGCAGAAGATTATGCAGTAGGTTACCATTTCTTTTTACGGTAGACTAGTTGCCAACGAAGGTTATAGAACCCAATCTGTCCTGCTATTCAATCTATAGCTGGAGCTAGTAGGTACCTCCATTGCATCACAAAAAAATCCAGCATAGTATGATTTAAAAAGGTTCAAAACTTAATAAATCAAACTTTTTCTATCAAAATGTTTATATTATGAAGAGGAAAGATCAAAGTAAATTTTATTTATTTTATAAAATTTTTTATTCCCTTTTAACATGTTTGAAATTTTGGCAGAAAATTTTGTTTTGATTTGAGTTAGCATTGCAGAAATTGAAGAAAATCTTACGATTGTTTACAATCGATTACGTAACTTTTTTTTTTATGTAACTCACTTTTTCAGTGACAAACACATTAATTTGGAAATTCTCGCAAAAATCAAATAATTGTCAAATTTTAATGAAACTTTCAGTACTCATTCACAAATGAATAAAATTATTTTTGAAATTATTTTTTTAAAATATTGATGAAAAAAATTTTTTTTTTTAACTCTGTAACCCCCCCCTCCACATAAATTAATGAAATTTTAATAAATTTTAATTTTCTGCAATTTACTTTTTTATTAGTTAAACACAGAAATCATCAGGAAATAAAAATCTATTTTTTTTATTTAAAATTATCTGGCACTACCCGAAAATCTGCTCCAAAGAGAAAAATAAAAAATGCAATAAAACTTTGATATAATTTGATAAGCTTTTAATTGCTGGAATAAATAATAAAAATTAAGGACATTATAGTCTGAAGAAAAAAAATTTTTTCGATTCTTAATAATTTTTTAAAAGAATTGTTTTCATTTTTTTTTATTATAATCATTTATAAAGTTTTAAAAATCTTTTAAAAATCTTTTAAAGAACTGTATGATTTTTTTTTTTAGTTAAGAATTGATGATTATACTGCTTATCAAAAAAAAAAAAAATTAAAAATTTTTCACCCTGAATATTAAAAAAAAAAAAAAAAAAAAAAAATTATTTGTGCAAATATGTTCAAATTTATGAAGTACGATGTTCCATATGGGTCCAATTGATTTTATAAGTTAACAAGCATTCTGGGTTATTCCCCCTTACATAGTTAACCATAGAAGAACGCATTTTCATTCTTACAATATTTTATTCTCTACGTTTCTAAAATTTAACAGCCTGTTTTGCAAGTAATTCCTTCAACATTTAAAGTAAGTATTTTTTTTTCAATTCCTCAATTTTTAAATTAATTGTGACCGTAGGTGCATTAACTAATTTATGATAATGAAAAAAAAAAAAGATATGGACATTTTGGCACAACTGGTCGTCATACATTGCATTCTTGATACCGGGTACTCCTAAATCTGTCATCGCTTAGAATGACTGACATAAAACAGGGCTATCGTAATTAAATTTTTTTTTTATTGTAAATTTCTAGCAGTAAGCAATTATTAATTGATTGAAAACAGATAAAGGTAAGTTTTAATTTTAAAAATTGACTTAAATAACGTGTCAGCGAGGTATATTTTATGTTTTGCAAGATTTTAAAAACAGAAATTTGGCTACTGTTTACGTAATGTGTCAATCAATCAAAAATGGCGGTATATTTAAAAAAAGTGTAAAATTTCAAAATTTTAGATTTCAATCAATATAATTTCGGTTAAAAATATACCAGTATGTTTTGCTTATTAGAATTATTAAATTTAATAGTTTGGCTTTCAAGTAAAGCTAATTTTAATGATTGAAGATAAATTGAAATTTTAAAAATAAATAAGTATCGAAAATGAGTGGAGGTACCTACACTAAACGCTTACAGCACCTGGTATTCCCAAGCGGTCACCCATCTAAGTACTAACCAGGCTCAATGTTGCTTAACTTCAGTGATTGAGCGAGAACCGGTGTATTCAACGTGATATGGCTGTAAGCCTGTTTAAAATGAAATAATCCATTATTTGAAGTATTGCCAGGACATAAAAGTCATGTGAACAAACTATCAAGGGGAGGAACAAGCAGAATTATAATGGAGATTCTTGTTAACCTTTTATTTCTAAATTATTAATTAAACTTAATCCTTGGTATGTGTAGGAAAAATGTATTAAAAAGCAGACATTTTATGTATATTAAATTTATCAATCATTTTTTTTCTCTAAATCTTTTCTAAAAATGTGAATTTCACAACTGTCACTGTTGTAGAAGTAAAAAAAAAAATACTCTATTTTTACAATTGGATCTTTGGAGTATTTTTGTATTGTTAGAGATGAGCTGTCTAATATTATAGTTTTTGTATTATCAATGGTTTCAAGTATCTGCTGGAAGTTTTGAACATATCTCCAGTTAATAAGGAAGTATTTGGGAAAAAAAAAAAAAGAAAAACACACACTCTTCTGAATGTAATGTGATGTGATCATGCATGGGTCTCCCCAACTCCCTTTTTTAAAAAAATACTTTCATGATAATTCTTTGGATGAACTCTCCCTATGGTACCTTGACTTCATGAATATTAATACAAGGTTTCAAAATCTAGTTGAATTAGCTGGATACATTGGTAAGACCTATACTAAGCTTTTTCTCTCACACTTCTCACTTGTAGAACTCTCTTCTGACGTCATACTTTTCAACCAACTTTGATTTTGAAAAATTTAAATACAATGTCAATTGTTTTTTTTGTTTACTCTTCAAAGGGCTAAAGAAAACGATTTTATTTTTTTTGGAAAGGAATTCATGGGATTGAGAACAGATTGAAAAAAATAAAATAAAATCACACAACACGATTGTTACTATTCAACAAGACACAGCTGGCAGATTTGGGAGCCAGAGGTTAAAGTTGTCTTGTTGAGAGAGATGTAACAATACTTAACATTGTATATGGACAAAAAGGGTTGAGAAAAACAATTTTATTGTTTTTAATTCATCCTGGATTGTAAACAGGTGGAATTCAGCGAGACACAGCTGGCAGGTTAGGGGCCAGAGGTTAAAGTCATCTTGTTGAGAGATATGTCGATGGCCACTTGCTGGGAAAATTATCATTCTAAACTTCCCAAAGGGGAAAGAAAATGAAAGACGACAATGTCAGGGAGATTGATGTCATATACTAGCTCCTTCCAGAGGAGGGGGAATCTTACAGAATTGGAAGTGTGAAGCAGAGAAAGAGGACTGGTTGAATTTTGGGATATTTGCATAAACCCCCTTATGTGCTCTCACCATACCAGTAGAAAAGAACACCCATAAATACAAGTGCCCACAGGGGCTAAAGTCAGTTGGAGTCGGAGTCAGTTGCAGAAGCCGCATTGAGGAGTTAAGAGAGATTTTTTTTGCCATAACGCTGTTGTGCCAACCTGATGATAATAATAATAGTTATCTGCTGAAGAAGAAAAACTGACGATATCCTTGTGTCATTTTCAAAAGTACAAACAACAGTACTTTAAGTTTAAACTAGTTGTTGTTGAAGAAAACTTCGATGATCATTTTTGAAAGTACAAACAGTACTTGAAGTTAAAGCCAGTTGTCGCTGAAGAAAAACTACGATATCCTTGTGCCATTTTTGAAAGTACAAACAACCGTTCTTGGCAAGTCTGGCCACCCTAGAGAAATTAGCAGAAATTTTCATTCTATTGCCAAATATTAGAAATGAGTTGGGTAAAGAAAAAAAAAAAGTAAAAGAGAACTGTAAATCTTTTTTTTTGTTTTTATTCTTGATATAAATATCAAGTGACTTATTCAGGTGTTGTCCATTTATTTTCAAAATTGTATGTGCATATTCAACTCCTTGGTTTAAATTGGTTGAGATACCCTAGTGATAATTCAGCTTAACACTCTTAAGATCAAAAAGCACAACCTGGGTAAAAGAGATTACAGTTGAAGAGGTCAACATAAAGACCAGCTGCTGTGTCAATGCCATCAACGACTGACAGGTGTGGGCTGACGGCTTGTTTTCAGACCAGGATCAATCATGACAAGGGGACAGCAGGCCATGGTTATGCTGCCACATTCATATTGCCCCTTAATGATGTTTCTTTTTCTTATCCTTTCACTTTTAGTAACCTCTTTACTGCTGTGCATGGGGTGAATTGAATGAAGAAAAAATCTGTAAATTACCACAACTAATCTTGGGAAAGAGGATTCATGCCTTTCCCAAGAGCATTAGTACAAAGTGAAAACCACCTCTGCTTATATTTGAACTTGGCGTGCCAATTCCATTTTCTGCATGGATAACCGTTATATCACATATGCAAAAAAGATGGTACTACATTCAGACTTACTGTATGCTACTTCTTTTTTTTTAATCATTTCACCCCAAGCAAGACATTCCACTGCCACTATTGCGCATGGGGCTACATAGGAGAAGGTAAAGAGGAAGAGTGATTAGGTGTAGGAAATGTCAGAAGGAAGGTGATAGATGGGTAAGGATACCGAGGATGAGGGTTGTGAAGATAGGAAGAGTGTTTGAAAGAATGGGAGCGAGTTAGTGTGTTAGGAGGTATCTATTGACCTTATATTTAAACTCCTGGAGATTGTAGCCGACGGGGAAGCAGTCATGTGGAAGAGAATTCCACAGTCGAGAAGTGCGAGAAAAGAAACTGTTGGAGTAGAAATTGCGGTTGCATTTTATCGGTTTCACTGTAAAAGGGTGGGATCTAGTTGCTAATCTAGTTTCTCGTGCAAATTCGTATCTAGGGGGCAGCAGTGATCTAAGTTCATTGGAGCAGAAGCCGTGAAAGTATTTATAGAAGAGACACAGGGAAGTCACATCGCGCCAGTGAGAGAGAGACTGCAGGCAGTCAGTCTGCCAAGTTGGTATCGATCACATTACACACCCTCCGCTGTACCTTGTCGAGAAGCCCGAGGAGAATAGCAGGAGCACCCGACCAGATATGGCAGCAGTATTCAATGCATGGGCAGATGGTAGATTTAAATATATGCAAGATAGATTCAGACGGAAAAAACTTCCAGGCCCTGCACAGAGAACCGACTTTCATAGCAGCGGATTTAGCAATGGATTCAATATAGTCATTCCATTTGAGGTCCGCTGTATGTGTGAGACCAAGGAGGTGTAGTGTTTTACTCTCTGGGAGGCAAGCCTGAAGGACAAAGAAATTTTATCAATTTATATGTATTTATTGGACATATCCTATAACTGATGTTTTGGGGCTCATAAAACTTATTTTCTGACCAATGTATTTAACTTATGACTTTCCAGTGACCTCAGTAAAATTTCACCAGCACATTCCTTTCCTGAGTTGTTTCTGGGAACTCAAACTATTTCGTGTTCATTTTCAATCAGTGGCTTCTACAAGCTATGGATATTTCTGTTTCATATGTTGATTGAATGCATTGCCGATTTGTTTTCAACTGTCCATATTCCAATACTGTTCTGTTATTTTGACTTCATGCCCTTCTCATTGTACACATGATCAGCTATTCCTGATTTCATAGTTTTCGCACAGCTTTGATATTCCTTAAATTTTTAGAAGGTAGTTGGAACACTTTTATTTTCTGTTCGGACTATAGATTCTTTGAATCTTTTCCATCCTGCTTCTTATACATAGTCGAGTGATTGCTAGTTTGTTTTTTCTAAACTAGATACTGGTATTTTAAATAGGAAATAATGACTTTTTGGCAAAGGTTCAATATTCCAAAATATAACAGACCCCTGAGGAAGAATGGTGTGTATTATAACCAGAATGTTATAAAACAAAACAAACAAAAGGAAATTAATTCAAATAAACTATGGTGAAAAACTGCATATATTTCCCCAAATTTACAGTCAATGAAAGAGGCAGAGGAGAGCCACTAAATTTTAAATAAGGAAATAGAGAGAAAAAAAATTATCATGATTCTTTTGAAAATATTCTAACATTACAAAACAGATAATCTCCCCTCCCATGTAATTAGCTTTTTTATCCTGATATCTATAAATTAAATTGAATAGTGATAATAATTTCAAATTAGAGTTTGCTTCGGTTATTTTTTTAATGTTAAAAATGACCATATACTAAATTCTACAGCAGGAATCTCAAACTCAAGGACACAAAAGGAGACATTATGTGCTGATGGAATGGTGCAGCATATCTGTCACCAACATATCACCAATGGGGAAGGTATTAACTTCCCAACAAGGGATTCACAGACGCACAAAGCTAAATTAAATGTTTAGAGAAGGAGAGAGAGGAGGGGATGCCAAGATTTTTCATGTGTTCCAGTCAATCGTGTCTATTAAGTACATATAAAAAAAAAAAAATTAAAAGTTTAAAAAAATAAATAAAAATCATCAATTGCCAAAAGGCAAGACAAAAACATGTTCCACATCAGTTAAAACCTTTATCCCTCTGTATGTGACTTCATTTACTGTACAAAAACTTTATCCTGCCACTGAACGTGACTGATCCCCCAACAATAGTGTTTGAATTTCATAGTTGTATTGTCACTACCTGCTACAGCAACAGATAACAACTAAGTGAAATTAACAATAAGGACACTGCAATTGTGAGACATTAAAAAAGAATGCAATAGAAAAGAAAATAATATTAATAATGCAGAGTGCTAAAGGTTAATGTAGACTGCAGGACATGTCTTTCAGCACCTGAATTTTTTGCCTCCCCCGGAGAGAAACAAGAACCTTTAAATTGGTTGACTGTGTTAACACTTAGTGGGCATGTCTAATTCAATACTTTAACTGTAAAATTATAGAGAGGGTGAGGGACAGATTTCTTAAATTTTGAGGAAAATATTGGTCATGTAAATCGTTTCTCAGGGTCCACAAAAAAGGTGTGTGTGTGCAGCATGTTTGAGACTCCAGTCTATCTTTTGGTACAATAAGTTAATCAAGATAGATTTTAGAAATTTACGAATTTTAAATGTCTAATGGAAACTGATTTTCAGCAATTTCTATACTTTTACATACATGTTAATATTAAATAATCATTGTTAATGGGAATATATTCTTGATGGGGCTGTTTAATGATGGTTTTAATTGAAACTGATTAAGACTTCATACATATTAATATTTCTATCCAAAATATCCAGGGCTGTATGAAACTGAAACAATCATAAGATGAAACATTTTCTAATAGAAACCACAACATTGTTTTTGTTTTGTTTTTATTAATCATTATTACAAAGATCATGGCAGGACAAATAATATCCTAACAAGATTAAAAAAAAGTGTCCAGAGAAAGATTTCATAAATGTCCATTGCCAAGTAATTTTTTTTTTAATGATTGCTCTTTTAACTGCTTTTCCACCTAACAAAGGTGAAAAAAAAAAAAAAAGAAAAAAAAAAGGAAAAAAAGAGAGAGAGAGAGGAAATAGTGTTGGAGTCAATGACCCAATCTGTATTTTGAAGGGGTAAAATAAAGAAAGGAAGGATAATGTATGTTTGGGGAGTGGAAGACCTTACTTCTAAAGCTTACAGACAATTGTTGGAACAACAACCTGTCTAATATAGATCAAGTTGATATATTTACAAGAACTGTACCAAAGATGGATTCCTAGCAAAGGTTAGACAGCTCAAATTCCAAATTGATATTATTAATATTATCATTCAAAATAATGCAAATGCATTCTGTGAAGGCAAGGTTGTCTGATTCTTTCAAAATGTATACCCGCATTGAAACGAAAATATTAAGTGTGTGAGTGTGTGTGTTGAGAGAGTTTTCTGCCAATCCATGGTAATCTATAAACAGAAATATAATCATTTAAATTTTTTTCAATGAAAAACTATCATTATTATAAACTGATTTAGTTGAACTAATATCCTTGTCTTGGTTGTTATAGTCATGCTTCAGTATGAACAGCAGAAAGAGAAAACTCTACGTTGTCAATTGAATAAAAGGTTAAGTTTAAAATTCCCTGAAGAAGGCCAAAGGGTACCATAGCTGAACATGTAATGGCAACAGCCAACATGAGGACATTTTTATAAATAAATCAATATATAATAACGATTTTAAAGTTTAAATACTATTTACATGATTATATTAAAAAGGTGAGAAGAATTAAAAAAAAGAAACAAAAAACGGCCATCAAAGTCTGTAGGCCCAACTATGGCAGTATCATTTGAAAGTGATAAATTAGTAATTAGAAGATTTACCCAAAGGCTTTTTCAGGTCAATCCCTAATTCCAAAAGGCAACACCAGAGACAGAAACCACATTGAACATGTCAGGCCTCATGGCTTTAAATAATAGACATCAAGTAGTAAACAATTGCAACTCACAACTGCTACATACCTTAGAATAACATACATGCTGAAAAGAAAAAAAAATTCTATAGAGATGGGTACCATCATGCAGTGAAGTCATCTGAAATATATTGCAATGAACTTACTTGACTAATCATTAAATGTGCCAAAACCACATTTTATCTTTGTAGAATTCCTCAAGTGCATTTAGTGATGGCAATAAATAAACTGCTTATGGATCCCATTTACTGCTTGCTAGTTGTGAAAATAAAAGAATTTCAGAGAATTCCAACATTTGTCATGTAGGTAAGTATAAATTTTAAGCCAGGTATACATAAGAATAGACAGCTTTGCAAAGTACTGCTTTTCTTTAAATATTCCAAACAAAATATGTAGGATATTTTGTTGATGTTTTAAGGGAAAATTTTGTAATGAAATATATTAGGTTGGGCACAGATTTCTGACAGGGTTCATTACCCCCTTTTTATTGACCTGTTAAAAAAAAATTAATGAACTTTCTTCCATTGGTCACAATCATGTTTTATAAAATACAGTACCGTTTCAGTCAGTATAAAATTACCAACTAAAATTAAACATGAATGTGCCAATCTGAAGAAATTTACAGAATTTTTTAAAACTTCTCACATCAAAAATAGAACCCCCCCAAAAAAAGATCTAAATATATATATATATATATATATATATATATATATATATATATTTATAAAAACAGTTCTGTATAAAACTTAATTCTCCAAGATGAAACCATGATAATAAATTACAAATAACTAATATTAGCAAACAGAGCTGTATAATAATAATAATAATAAACCCTTGCCCACAATCCTATGACTAGGTAAGCTACAATACCCACCCAATCTTAAGCTGTTAAAATTATAAATAAATGCCAAAAATTAAATTTAAAAATACTTTAAAAAATTTATTTGAAAAAAATAAAAAGGGGGCAGAAAATAGAGATTCGTCTTTTGAACACGTGCAGGGGTGCGTGTGTGTTTGATTTTGTTTAAAGTTTATTATTATTATTTTCTACACATATGGATGTGATGGAAGAGGTTCTAGTCCGAATCTTTGGCTTCAGCAGCAGTATTTTTAACCCATTAATTGAGCCCAATGAGATTTTCTCTCATTAAAGTTCTTTGCATTAATTGCAATTAATGGATTAATACATTCTAAAGAAAGAAAGAACGTTAATTAGAATGAAAATAACCTTAAAGCTTGAAATATTTTACAGTAATGGCATATGAAGTTGATAACAAGCAGCTGCAATTTTCATGGCAGTCAAATTTCCCCTCCTCCCCAGGAAGGTCTGTCAATGGAAACTTTAATTTTGCTGGATTGTTTCCCAGCTTAATTAATCATACTAAATATTATTTTTTTTTTTTTTAACCTTTATTAATTATGCCTATCATTTTTTTTTTGTTTTCAAAATTTCCTATTCTTTTAAAATATACTTTTTTTTTCAGGACATCACAAGTTTTAACAGAAAAACTGTTTTTATTTTTTTGTTGCTTTTTTTAAAATAATTATTTACATAATCATGGCAAAATATTATCATTTCATCAATCTTTTATTTCCAAATAGTAAGTCATTATATGTAAACTGGGAATTTGTTTTTTTAAAGATCTAATAATAAATTATTGCTAGCTAGCGAGCTCACACACAAGCCATTACATTAAGACTGAAGGAAAGAAGAAAAAAGAAAAACTCTACCTATATAAATAATTTCAACCTAAATTAATACTTGCGAACACTTTTTTTATGAAACTACTTAAAATATATTGTTTTTTTTTTTTTAAATTTTATTCCTAATTTTTTTCTTTTGTAGGCAATGAATAAAAATAAAGAGGGAGGAAAAGAAAAAAAAATAAAAAGAAATAAAAAGCAACACAGGTCTTTTGTTATACCTGCCCCATAGTCCAACCTAAAACAACTGGCCAACCAAGAATTAACATGTTTTTATGAACAAGATGCCATCTTATGATACATTAATAAGAAAGAAAGAAATTAAAGGAACTAGGAAGAGGAGTGAATGGCATCAGCAGAGGGGAAAAAAAAGTGATAAAGATGGCAGTTGTGGCACAAATTGTTTTGTTATAAATGGTTCTTTGTTGCCCTTTTACATGTCATGTTTCTGATATAAGTTTCCCCCCTTCCCTCTTTATTTAAAACTTTTGTTGTCTTTTCTTTTTAGCATCAATTGCTTCTAGAATAGGTTGCCGCTTTGCTTGGTAACGGGCTCGAAGCTCTTCAATTTCACGCTCCATCTCTGGGTCCAGGCTCAACAGTCGAAGTTCAAGTTCTTCATAAGGAAGTGTACGTAGCTGAGATAAAAAAAAAAAAAAAAAAAAAAAAAAAAAAAAACAATAAATTTTCACTCTTTGTCAAGTTAGGAGAAGAGGTTAGATTCAACTACAACCCTATTCTATAACTTTTTCATAGCTTAGTATTACAATCAATTCAGATACCATGCATTTTTATAGGTTCTTATTACATAAGTACCACTGACCCAAATTCAGTATGATCAGCTTTCAAGTGAGTTAAAATAATAGTAGCCATAATAGAAAAAGGGCACAACAAATACCATTTAAACATCACCATCTTTTTAATTGTTTTGTAGAGAGAACAAAAAATGGATGGATTTGTTTTTCAGCTTATCAGCACTTTATTATTATTGGGTTATTTAAAGCCAAAACATATTTTAGATTGTAAGAAACTTTTTTGCAAGTGAATATTGCATTAACAATTTCAGATACAAATGCTACTATTTAACCCAAAGCTAGAGGGAAGAAATGGATTCATACTTTTACCAAATGCTATTTGTGCATAAAGGAATGTTTTTTAACACAATATGTGTATAATTATACAAAGTATAATTTCCAAATATTGCACAAATTTGCTATTAACGGCTTGTCATAACAGATCAGATATTGGATCACAAATAACTGAGAAATGAAATAAATTTTCAGATGGTGTCTTTCAGTAAAAGTTAAAATTTTATAAAGTGTCAAAAAAACAGTTGATAGAGCAAGTAGAACAAGTTTGAATGCTTACATAACTGACAAATTCATAGTCTCCATCAATGAAAGAGCGCTGGAAGCGGTGAGGAGGCGGGGTAACCTGCTTCTGTGGCACATTGTGAGATTGTTGCTGGTTTTGTTGTTCCCTTTGAGATTTCAACTGGCCGCTAACCCTGTCCTTCTCTTCCTGCTCTTTCTTTTCAAAGTGATCAAGGTATGCTGGACGGTACTTATTCTTGCCTGCTGTTGCAGTGTCATGGCCTGAAAAACAGATACACACACAAAAACAAGTTAAAATTTAAAATAAAATTAGTTTTGTGAATGAATAACAAAAAAAAATAAATAAATGAATAAAATAAATAAATAAAAATACAATATAAATCAATAATAACAAAATCAATATAAAATTTAAAATATTAAAATATTTTAGGAATAACAGGTGCCAAAATACACGAATATTAGTAGACATTAATAATTTTAATACTTTAGATGTAGCTTTGGCCCTCATTATGTTGTCATATCAAATAATGATGCAGACTGAACTCCAGGAGAACAACTCATTGCACTTTCTCAGGTTGTTTGACATGAAATCATCATCGTTCAACATCCGTTTACATTTTTTTCAGGTCACCTGTATCAGATCAGAATGAGAAATTAGAGAGCCAAGTTTAAATTCCAGTCAGGTTCATTACATCCACTTACGTGCAAATATTCTTGGGAAAGGTATGAGTCCATCTCTTCTCCCACCAGCTATTAGTTAAATAGTAGGTCCTATTAACCTTAGTTGGCAACCAGCCTACCACAGAAAGAAACGGCAACCTGCTTCAGGAAAATCTTCTGCCTAGTCTGTCATAAATCAAGAGACATGATGTCCAAGTGTGTATCACATATGGCAATTAACTAAGACTAGATTGGCAGCTAGGTCTCATCATGTTACAGTTGAAATAGCTAGATGTAACATGCTAGCAGTTTCGCCTGTTGAATTTCTTGCTTATAGAACTCTCTTCCAGCTTGCTTTCCAGTCAACTTTGATTTTCAAAAATTTAAATTCCATGTCAATTGTTATCTTCTGTTTTAATTTCTGTTCTTTTATTGTCCGCTCTCTCTCCTTATGTTTTTCTTTTTCTCATATTTTTTCACATTCAGTAACTCTGCATTTTAGTAGCTTTATTACCTTGGTTGGGGTGAAATGACTAAGAAAAAGAAAGAAAGAAAAAGGGATGTCTCTCCATTAATTATATTTTAGAGCTAAAATTTTTAAAATTAGTATTAATGTTTAAATAATTAACATTTTTTAAATACATCTTTTATTTGACTATTAGCTAAGAAAATATCAAGATAAAAGATTTTTTGAATTCCAACATTAAGTTGGTGGTTTTGTCTTATAACCAATGAAAAAAAAATAGTTTATTAGAATAAAATTTAATTTGTAATAATATATTTGTCTTCTTAAATATTATAGGGTGCAGGTGAAACTTTTCAATTAGATCTGAAAAATGATCTGAGCACATATAAAGAAAAATAATGAAACATTTCAATCAAGAAAGAATATTTCACAAAAAGATTTGTTTTTTTAGGAAAAAAAAAAAAATTTTTTTACCCCAAGCAAGGCATTCCACTGCCACTATTGCACATGGGGCCACATAGGGGAAGGTAAATAGGAAGAGTGATTAGATATAGGAAATGTCAGAAGGGGGGGGGTGATAGATAGTTGGGTGAGTGGGAAGAGTGTTTGAAAGAATGGAAGTTAGTTTGTTAGGAGGTGTCTATTGACCTTACATTTAAACTCCTGGAGATTGTAGCTGTTGGGGAAGCAGTCATGTGGAAGAGAATTCCACAGTCGGGAAGTGCGAGAAAAGAAACTGTTGGAGTAGAAATTGCGGTTGCATTTTATCGGTTTCACTGTAAAAGGGTGGGATCTAGTTGCTAATCTAGTATCTCGTGCAAATTCAAACCTAGGGGGCAGCAGTGATCTAAGTTCATCAGAGCAGAAGCCTTGAAAGTATTTATAGAAGAGACACAGGGAAGCCACGTCGCGCTGGTGAGAGAGAGACTGCAGGCAGTCTGCTAAGTCAGTATTGATCACATTACAGACCTTCCACTGTACCTTGTCTAGAAGCCCAAGGAGAATAGCAGGGGGCACCCGACCAGATATGGCAGCAGTATTCAATGCACGGGTGGATGGTAGATTTATATATGTGCAGGATAGATTCAGACGGAAAAAACCTCCGGGCCCTGCACAGAGAACCGACTTTCATAGCAGCGGATTTAGCAATGGATTCAATATAGTCATTCCACTTGAGGTCCGCTGAAAGTGTGAGACCAAGGAGGCGTAGTGTTTTACTCTCTGGGAGGCAAGCCTGGTCCATGCTAATAGTAGGTAGGTGCGATTGTCTATGATGATTAATTGATAGTAGCTTCAAGCTATTAAAAAACATCACTTACAGATTTAATCAGATATTTACACCACTAAACTGGATGATTAGAGCTAAGTGCTAAACTGCTTCAGAATAGTCAATACCAGTTTATGAAAGAAATAAATGTAAATTCCAGGCATAATGTTGCTCTTCTACAAGGTAACCAAAAAACGTCTTTGCTGTTTTTGATTGATTAGGTTTGCAGTAAATTTGACATTCGTCCTCAAAGTAATCCTCCATCAGCATTCAGAACATTTTGCTAATGTGTCTCCAGCAGCAGAATACTCTGCTGGTAAAAATCAGGTGTTTTGGATGCAAAGAAGTCCGTGAGTGCCTACCACAAGCATGCCTCAGTTGCAAAGCATTTCCCATGCAGGTGGGTTGTCCAGGGAATGGAAGAGGTGTTGGTGCAAGAGTAAAGTGGATGACACAGTGTCTCCCAGTCAAGTCACTGTATGATATCCCTGGTTACCTGCACCAAATGATATCTGGCATTGTGACAGCAGAACAGTATACCCTTGCAATTAACCAATGCTGAATCCTTTTGCTTCAGTGTCTGGCACACATGTCCCAACTGCTGAAAGTACAAGTCTGCAGTGATGGTTTGGCAAGTTGACAGCAGCTCATAGTGCACCACTTGTAGACTAGCCCACCAGATACAAAGCATGATCTTGCATTGGTGTAGAGGTGGTCTTGTAGTGTGAGACACAGGGCCCCATGGTGGCAATGAATGTCTGGCACACTTGGGGGTGTGATACAGGACACATGTTTTGTCACTGGTAAGCACTCAAATATGGGTATGTTGTGCTGCCAAGAAAGCAACAAGAAACAGGTTGTCACTCATTATTGCTTGTTTTCTTCTGACAGTGTTTGGGATCGGGTATCCACTTGCTCAACTTGTACACCTTCCCTATGGAGTGCAGGTGAAGCCTGACTGTTTCTTCAGAAACTGGGAAGCATTTGGCTAACTCACCACAGGTTTGACTATTGTCCTCCTCTATGACCACCTTCAGAGCCTCATCATTCAGGACCCGTGACTGGCTACTGTGGGGTTCATCACAAAGGAACAGATTTCTTCATCTGAACTTCTAGAACAAATTCCTGGTGGTGCATTCACTCACAGCATTATCCCCAAAGGCTCAACATATTCGGTGTCTCAATGTGGTCATGGACAAGCCCAACTTCATAAAGTCATAAAGCACACAACCCTAAGGGCTTACGGCCATATCACGTTGAATACACCAGTTCTCGCTCAATCACCGAAGTTAGGATATCGGCTCGGAAAGAGAAATCGGTGAGCCGAGTTTGAATTCCAGTTGAATACCCTGCATTCACTTAAGCCCTGGGACCCTTGGGAAAGGTATTAATCCATCCCTTCCCTCCAGTTATGGGTTAAATAATAGGGTAGGACTTGGGGACCATGCCCTTAAAAACAAATCCCCAATGAATCTTGATACTCAAAAAGAAAAAAGTATTACTAGACACAAAAACTTATATAAAAAACAACAATAAATTGTTGAAAGAAAAAGGTATTACCAGCAATAAATAAAAAAAAAAAAAAAATTAGTTGGCAATAAATGACCTGCCAAGGTTGATATACCATAAAACAAACCAACCAACCAACAACACAGCTCTGAACAAGCAGCTTCAACACTGCCATGTTTCTTTGACACTGCTTGAGCTATGACGTGTGTGTGTGTGTGTGTGTGTGTGTGTGTGTGTGTATATATATATAATGTACCTGCATTGGTTAAGAGCAATACTCCTACCACTGATGCTTTCTTGGTATGTTTCTGTATTAGTTATTCTTTCTACATGATGTAAAAAGAACAGCAAGGATTTTTTTGGCTACCTTATCTTTTCAGGCAATCTAAAAGCATAATTTCATGCTATTAGTAGATTACAGTCTACAGGCTATAATCACAGGCAGCACAAGATATGAAAGTGTCTTCCTCTTTTGACTGGCATAACAACAAAACACTTTTTACCCACCACTCTGATAGACTTGAGGTAATTTTTTTTTTTTATCATATCACCCCGAGCAAGGCGGTAACACCACTGATGTGCAGGGGGCTACGTAAGAGTGAAAAGATTGGAAAAGAGAAAGCCGGAAACCACATCCTAAACAGGGAACAAGTGAAGAGCCTCTACACCTGTTCAATAGACGTGGGAGGAGTGCGATAGTTTAGTCTATCTACTCCAATAAGTACTTTAGAGACACACACTGAAAATTATTTTAAACTCTTCATACCTAACTGTTAGGGCACCTTCCCTATTACTCCAAAGATGAATTCTTCCACAGACTATTTATACTAGTAGTCATACTACTACAGGGGGAGAACTACAGTGTATTACAAGAGATCTAGTCCTGAGGTTATCACATTGCTAAGTCTCACGTCTCGTTATTATTTCGCATTCTCTCATATTCAACTAACCGTATTGTTACGACATTATACTAACCTTCTATATACATATTTCTCTTCTACAATATATTGCGTTTATACCGGATTACCTTGTGTTGTGTTATTATTTGGATCTAACCCCAGATCCATAACACTTTGTTTCTTATTTTATACTGTTTTGTTTTATACTGTATATCTATTGTTCCATGTCTTTTCTTACTTTACCTGGACTCACATGAATCTGCCATTTATAGTTTGAGGGACCAGGAGGTCAAATGTACCAGGAGGCATAAAATTATAACTTCCATTCCTGCCACAATATCCATTTAGTATAATAATAAAGATCAATACAGATGGCCCCAAAAGGTCAAGTGTCAAGATCAATAGTGTTAGTCACCTCTTTTTGTCAGTATGTGTCAAGAAAATTCCATAACATTTTTGGGTTATACTGATTTAGATTATTTTGTACAGTGATTCTGAAGATGGTACAAAATTCGAACTCTCTAAGCTTTCAAATAATATCTCTCCTACATGCCCCTACAATATGCATTTCTTATTTCCTTCTTCTCTCTCATTTAAAACAATCTCACTCAGTAATAGTCTACATAGAATGGTCCTTGGGCCTTGTATTGGGTGAACAGTAAAAAAAAAAAAAAAAAAATTACAAGAGTGGATCAACAAATCAGAAGATCTGAAACTATCATTGTATAATGCTTGACCTATCCAATTAATGAAGTATTGAGTCAAGTATATTGACAAGGAAGAAGACTGTTAAAAAATAAATATTCATTGTGTAAAATCTAATTCTGCATTAATACTAACATCTCCAATTAAATTCTGAAATGTTATTCACTAATTAAATCTTGAACTCTTCAAGTATAGATTTAGCCATTATCTTTCCTGTTTAGCTCCAAGAACTTCACTTCTTGCCTTTTCTTAGGTTCATACAACCTCATATATTAGCTCTCTGGATTCAGTGGCTCTTGAGCTTTGTGTTGGATGAACATTAGCAAAAAATAAAAATATTTTTTTTAATCTAGAGGCTTCAGAATTACTAATCTGTGTATAAAGATTGTTTGATCAAGACTTTACATAGCAAATTTCATTATGTTCTTAAAATTAATTTTGGAGATTAACAATTTATATTTCTGTGAAAGACTAACAATTTATATTTCTGTGAAAGACTAACAATTTATATTTCTGTGAAAGACTAACAATTTATATTCCTGTGAAAGACTAACAATTTATATTTCTGTGAAAGACTAACAATTTATATTTCTGTGAAAGACTAAGACCAACATAATCTTAGACAAAGAAAAATGAAGAAAACTTTTTTTTTTGTTACTTACTTTTCATAGTTGAATTCTCTTCGTCATCAGTGTCTTCATTGATGACCATTGTGCCCAGTTCAGACTCCACTAGAGTGTTAGCCTCACTGTTCACTATCACAGTCCCACTTGTACTCTCCACTAAAGTTCCTGAAAAAAAAAAAAAAAAAAAATTTCTTTTTAATTCTTGACCCATTTCTAAACAATTACATGAAGAACTAAACAATATTTACCATTTCTAAATCATTTCATTGGTTTATAAAAAAGACAGTTACATCACTTTTCTGTAAAAAAAATTAAAATACCTTTTTCAGGAAAAACTTATGATGGATTATAACAAAAAAAGAAAAGAAAAATAAAGGTTTTTGCTGAATTCTAAAATGTAAATGAAAACTCTATATTATCCTTACTATAAAAATAATACACATAATTCACTTCATACAATTTGCAAATTAGAATTTATCACCCCCCCCCCACCACCACCAATTCTAGTTTTAGAAAATGTTCTAAAAAGATGGTTTTAAATTTTCAGTGTATTAAAAATAATTAAATTTAGCCAGACATTATTATTAGTCCCAATTAACTCCCTTGATATTCTTTTTAATGTAAACATTCATGGACAATTTTTATTAAACAAATTTGAAAATATCATGATAAAATAAGCATTTTGTGATCAAATATCAAAGTATTGTATAGGTAAATTTTACAAAATAGTTTTTATTTAATTTAATATTTCATTCATACATTAGAGGATTATTCTGTGTTCGCATGCACACACACATACACACACACACTGATTGATATTTAACTCCCTATTTTATGTAAGAGTAGACAGCCAGGAGTCCTGACTTAAGTACCTGTAACATTTTTCTCTAGGGTTGGTGAAAGAAGCAAGTCTACTATATGAAACTAAGACTTTGTAAATTCTTGAAGAGCGAATACAAGTGATGTCTTCCATACCACAAAAAATCCTGTAAAAATCAGTTGATGTGATTCTTGGGCAACTCGAGAAACTGGTAATAAAATCAGGTGCCCAAATCAAATTTTAAATAAAACCTCCTGCTAAATGCTCTCCTCTCATAAATAAATTATAAATATTTTAAAATTAAGAGTTACTTTTCAATCACTCTATAAATACTCACACATTGTGTGTGTGTGTGTGTGTGTGTGTGTGTGTGTGCGCGCTAAATTATAATGTTGCTTAGTGCCAAAATTGAAGTGTTTTTCAATTGTTTACTGGTAGAAAGGCATTTTAGGGAAGTAGTTTTTTTTTTGTCATAAAGTGATCAATATCAGGAGAAATAGAAATAATAAAAACCTCTCCATATTAATTCATATTATATATATATATATATATATATATATATCTCAATTTTGCTATTACAATGGTTTATAAAAGCATTATATCACTACAGAGAAATATTTCCACAAATATTTGTCTTTAATTATAATGTTCATTTATAACTTGTGCTCTAATATTACTTAAAATATTTTATTAAAATTAATGACCCACACAATACTTATTTGATTTTCATAAATCCAATATACCTTCTTCTTCTATGTGCCCTGTCCCTTCAGGACGAAGGCGATCATGGTTCTCCACGTCTTCCTATCCCTTAGTATACCTAATTCTAATTTTAACCTAAACATTCCACCCCCTTTTAAGAGATGATGTACTACAAAATCAAATTTAAAAAAACCTAAAATCCAACCTGCTGTTAAAAATTGTCTACTCATTTAAATAATGTATGTTCCTAGTATGTATCTTACTCAGACAAAATGAAAAAGTGTCATGTTTTGACATTAAGTACATTGTTCTCCATGCAACCCAAATTTTCAACTCCATAGTTCAACCTAATTTTCACTTTTGATTGAGCAATATTGGACACACTTACAAAGATATTATTTAACTTTATCCATCCACCCCTCCTTAATTTTCTGAATAACCATGAATTCATCTTAAATTTTCTAAAATAAATCATTTTTACCATTTATTTTTAAAATATCACCTGAAGAATATTGTCCTGAAATATGAAAATTTTTGTATAGTGATATAATGCATAACCATTGTAATAGCAAAGTTACAATATTAAGCGCTACTTTGAATTGAGCACTCTTTACATAAGCAAATGCATGAACAGTGGGTTTTAACCTATCTGTTCTTTAACTTCCTTATTTTATATATATATATATATATATATATATATATATATAGAGAGAGAGAGAGAGAGAGAGAGAGAGAGAGAGAGAGAGCGAGAGAGGTCAAAGCTTCTTTGTGACTAAAAAAAAAAAAAAAAAAAAAAAAGAAAGAAGTATAATACAATGTAAAAATCAAGTTGTGCCAGAACTTATATTAGCTTATTTTTGCTTTCATTGTTGGAAATTGCTCTTTCATATTCTCACTATCATACTGAACAGATGGTCTGTCCACCATACCTTCTCCATTAGGTGCTTTCATTGTCCCTGAGTCAACTGCTGCTCCTCCACCACCTTCTCCACCGCCAGTCCGTACCATTGTGCCATTATCCAAGTAATCATCATCACCCTGTTTAATAAGAAAGCATAAAACTTTATTTTCTTAAAATAATGACCTATTCACATCACTGATAACAGCACTAAATCAAGCATGATAAATTTTAGCAAATTAATTTTAATAAGGTTCTTTTCAGAGATTTTTAAAGCTGATCTAAACAGATTTTTGACATATTCTGAAAGGTAAGAAAGCAGAATAATGCCACTTGCATATGCATACATAATAAAAATTTAAGGAACTAATAAAAGATGACAAAACCTAATAACTCTTTATTTAATAATAATTTAGTTTGTGGATGTGATATCTATATTAATATGAACAAAAATAAGCTAAAACATTATCTGATGAGTTCATTTGGTGTTGCTTTTGAAATCATGAAGGAAAAAAGACATCAAATATTGCAAACACTTGACTCAATCAAATAAGGATTTTTCAAAAAAAAAAAACAAAAATGCAAATATAGAACTCATCAATATTTGTGAATATTTATTTAAAAAAAAAAAAAACTTAAAATGTTTGCTACCACAATTAAAATAATCACTGAAATGCTTTTTTTAGGAGGGGAGGTGGTGTTATTCTGTATTTTTACCTTTAAAATAAAAATAAATAAAAAAATCTAATTTATAAGAGTTTAACATCAATCATTTTTTAAATTGGTACAAGAAGCATTAATCAAGTCTTAGGATAAGGAGTAGGGGGTAATGGTGTCCACTGGAGCAGAGGGGGGCTGACAGGAATGTTGAGAACCTAAGATAAAGAATTGACAGTAATTTTGTTTTTTTTAAAGAAGATTATTCAAAACATGAAAATGAAACATCTCCATGAGTTGGCTTCAATGAGGTAACAGCAACAAAAAAATAAATTAAAAGAAATGATTGATTTGTTTTTTTAAGGCTTATCAACCCTTTGTAAGTTTTTTAGAGCTGGAAAATAAGTCGGATTCTAAGAACAATTCTTTTGGGTTTTGGCATGCCAATATTGCATTAACAATTTTTTGTTTTTTGAGAATAATGGTTTTTCTCTCTGATACTAGTCCTACAATTTAACACATAACTGGATGGGAGGAGCTTGAGTCATACTTTCTCAAGGGTATTTGTGCATGTGTTACACTGTTTCTGGTGTTGAGAAAGGAAGAGAAGAGATAGTAATTGAATATTTTTTTCTTTTGTCTTCATCCACTAGAAGCTAAGTGAAGGATATTCTAAGACGACCACCCAAGAAAAATAGATCAATGAAATTATAACTACCAAAAACAAATAACCACTCAAAATAAAAGTGCTGGCTACAAATTCAGTCAGGAGGATAAAGATTCTTGTCATTGAAAATTCAGAAGTCATTACTGTGAAAAGCAAGTTTCTTGGTCATTGTGAAAATTTAATGACCATTCATAAAATGACAGGCTTCTAAGATTTGATTTGAAACACAATTTTTCCTTGCATAAAAATTATCAGAATTTTTTGACCCTTAGGGAAAAAGGAAACCCCACTTCACCCACAGAATTCTCAAGTTTTTCTTTTTTTTTTGGGGGGGGGGGGGGAACATTGATAATTAAAAAGAGAAACATATGTTTTTCTTTTGACTGAAGGTAGATAATTTCTTATGACAGTTGTATACAAAGCGAGAAAGCCTAGATAATTAAAAATGTCTCAGGTCAAGAAATTGAATTGATAAAACACAGATGTGAAAAGCAACCACACACCAAAAGTTTGATAGGAAAGAAATTTTGGAGCAATAATTAGATTTGGCTGTTTGAGCTGGAGCATACCCCTGAGCAGTGGTAAAAGGCACTCACACAGGAAATAAGGAGATGAGGTTAATCAGGTGACCAAAAGAAGGATCCCTGATTGGTCATTTGGAAATGATAAGTGTACCCAGAGTGCATCACAACCACTCCATACTGGATTCGAAGCTCAATATAAGCAAGATTTGGTGGGTTTTCAGACAATAGTTTGTTCGAGAGTGAGAGTTTATATATATATTATATGATTTTGGAACTGTAAAAAAAAAAAAAAAAATCGCACTTAAGGAAAGTTGCAAAATAATGTCAAGAGTTACCACAAGAAATATTTTTCTTCAAAGCTTTGTATTTATTTGAGCAATCAAACTTAAAGACAAAATAAATTGGGATTTTTATCGCTATATAGGTGTCACTGGAAACATGTGTCGCTTAAATAAAACCCGAGTTTTAACAAAAAGAAAAAAATACAAGACGCTTAATAATAGATATTTTTAAGTTTAGCATTCATGTTTTTTAGAAATTAAATGAAAACATCAAAATTAAAAAGGAATAAAAACACTATGATATTTAGTTTAATATACAAATAACTATTTACAGATGTCGTTTTATTTATTGTTAGTTTTTATGCTATTCACCTGTTGAAATTACCTCCCCCTAAACGATTGTTTTTAGTTTGTTTACTGTTTACGCTTTTAATTATCACAAATATCTCTTGTATTTTTTTTTAATAGTTAAGTCTTATTTTAATGAAAAATTCAACTTTTATAATTATTCTGATTTGTTTATATTTTGAAGTTAATATTTATTTATTAAAAAGCCTGTTTAGGAGCTAATCTCGAAAGTAACTCTACTTTAAGGTAAGTAAACATTATTGCTTTTAATTTAATGTATTTATTTCAAATTTTATCAAATTTATTTTAAAAATATTTGTGGAATTTCATTTCTGAGAGTACATATATTTTTTCAGGTATTTCAGAATCGTGAATACCTAAAGGATCAGAAGGGCAAAATAGGGCCTAAGGGCACTTACCAGCTTGGACCTGTTGATAAAAGTGCTATAAAAAGGAAAGAGAGAGGTTAAGAAAAAATTTAGATTCATCACCAACAGCTTCAACATCAAATGTCCAGGCTAATGTTTCTTCTTCCCCCTCATCTTCAAGTGAAAAACCAGAAGAAGAATATTTGCAGCCAAGGCGGCATCCAAAAGGCCCTTATGATTTCCAAGATATGCTTTCAAGTTAGTCAGGGGAGACATATCTTCTAATCTTAGAGCCAGCCTTGTCAATGCCTTGCTCTTGGATTTGAAGGCTATGGGCCTTCTTATACCAAATATTATTATGAAAGATATAGATAATGCAAAGTTGATAGGGCAAAGTCAAAAAGTGAAAACAACTGCCCAACAAAAACATGATGAAAGTGTGGAAAACCTTATTGCAGTTGATAGGAGAACAAATAAGGACACATTGCTGTATAAGGAAATTGTGGAGGAAAATGGACAGAAAACTATGAAAAAAAACTAAGGAACCAGAACACCATTTAACTTTTACAAAGAAGGCACCACATGAAAGTCAATATCTGATACATAGAGTTCTCCCTAATAGTGGTGCAACAGGTGTTGTTCATGCAGAGCAAGTAGTGGATGTTTTGCATGAATTCAACAGTGAGAATACTATCAAGGCTATCCTTGTTGACAACACTAATGCCAACACAGGCTGTGAAGGTGGAATGGTTACAATTTTAGAAAAATAAAATTAAAAAAAAAATCTTCACACAGTTGGTTGCTCTTTGCACCATAATGAACTACTTTTCAGAGCTCCTTTCAAAAACATAGATGGTTGCACAAAAGGCCCTACAGCATTCAGTGGTCCTCTGGGGAAATTATTGCTCAAATGATTGCTATAATTTACCCCAAATATCATTTTCCACTATTAGCAGTCCTCTGCATTCAATTTTGAAAATTGATGAAATACATGATCTTAGTTGGGACCAAAGACTCCTGTATGAATACACAGTGGATATTTCTAGAGGTAAGGTTGACTCTAGATATGCCTCCTGGAAAATTGGTCCTTTAAACCAAGTAAGGTGCGGTAGTTAACTTTGGCCATCAGGCTTATGTGTTTATAGAGTCATGGCACATACCCACAAAAGCTCACAACCAAAACCTCCACAGTTTAATAAGTTTTATTGTAAATGTGTATGCCACTTGTTGGTTTGAAATTAAAAGAAATAATAACTGCCACAATCATCAAGTGCACATTTTTAATATGATCCAGAAGATTAAGAAGCAGCCTCATGAAATCCAACAGATCACATTAAGAAATATACAAAGAAGTACATTTTGTTTACAGCCTGAAAACCTATATTCCATGGTCAAATATGATGAAGTAAGAAAAGAAGCTTTAAAAAGAGTTTTAGCCATTAGGTAAGTAAGTATTTATTTATATATCAATGACTCAATTATTTATTGTAATTTATAGAATCATTTTAAACATTTTATCTAATTTCACCATAATTATTAAAGTAGTAGAGATTGGAATTTTTTTAAATGAATCCATAAATAAATTTTTATATTCTTTCAGGAGTGAGGAGTCAATCAAGAAAAAAATTAAAAAGAATACCAACCATTAATTTTAATGCTACACACTGGACACAATTGATAGATTTATCATAATGTGGCATTTTCGAACCACCAACGACGGAAGATTTTTCTGAATCTGAAACTTCAGGAATCATTGTTAAATGGAACCAAGTTTGACTTGCCAAATTTGCCCTCACATTCTCAAGGCATGGAATGGGCAGTCAAGTTAACAATGGAAGCTTTGCAAACTGTATATGGTTTTGAAGTAAGGCATCAACATATTACAGCCAAAGTTTCAAGTCAGAAATTGAGACCAGCATTTTTGTCTAAGGGCTCTCATATGGAGCAATTTGACTATATATTAAGCTCTATTAAAATAGTGTTTGTTTTTTCCTTATTTGTTTGTTTGTTATATTTTCACTTATAACAAGAAAAAATCATTTAAGGTATTCAAATATCCCTGCTTAATTCATAATGTTAAAAGACAGTTTTTTAAAGCAGATACTGAAAGGAGGGGGGGGGACAGATTTTCAATTTGAACATTAGTCATCATTTCTTTAATTAATATCATTTTTATAAAATAAAATGAAATTCCCTGATTTAAATACTAAAATTATTTGGTTTTCTCACTAATATTCAAGCCAAATCTTGCAAAATCGAGGAATTTTCAGTATATTTTTGTCTGCGATCTTTGATGCCAATTGCTCAAAAAACCGTTGAAGTATTTGATCTAATATTTTGTATCAGTACTTAATAGGTCTATACACAACTTTTGGTAAGTGAGATTTTTTAATATTTTAAGAAAAGTGAAAAATTAACCTACCCTTATATATATATATATATGAAAACACATTGTTAATTTCACAACAATTTCCTTTTCTTATTGTGGCTCCTAGCTCTGTGATAAATCAAACACAACATGGGATAGAATGGAACAAAATAATCAACTATCAATCAGATGCAGAGATTTTAGGTGTCAACGTGAAAGACTAGTGGGGGTTCACACATGTGAATGTAATGAACCCAACTGAAATTTGAACTTGACTCTCATTCGGAGCTGATATCCATTACATCACCTGCATATCCACCTATACAAGAAGTAATTCCAGAAATAATTCTGATGTTTGGTTGTTTAGTCAAATTTTGGCAACTATGATTTTTTCAGTATTTTCTCTGTGATGATGCGATTACACATGTTACTACACAAACTGTGATGACATCCAAGGTCAGCTGTATGTAAATACCCTGGTGCTTATGTTTCACAGGGTTGTTTCAATATTAGGGTCATGATTGATGTCCACAAAAAATAATGACAAATGCTTTTCAAGACACTTGTTTGGTTGGGAAGTAGCAAAATGAAAAAACAAAATACTATTTCTCACTTATTTCCTGCCACAGAAAGTAGAACCACTCATACAAGTGGTCAGTTTTTACAAAGGACTACTTTTATGGCTATCTAAGATCACTAACAAAACTTTGACAATTCAAATCCTGGTCATTAAATTAACTCAAAGATGGATGAGAAACCCTGGTCATTAAATTGACTTAAAAAGAAAAAGGATCTATCTATGCATCTTCTAAGGATGTGTGAGAAATCGTATTGCTAAATCTTGTATAAAAATAAACTAATAAAAAAATAATCTGGCAAATTGTTGAACTTAATGTATTAAGAATGGAATAAAATGCAAAAAATAAATCTTACCGATTCATCACCATTGGGTGTATGTGAAGTTTGAGACTCCTGGATTTCACGAGCCTCTAGAATCATCTTTTGAAGAATAGTGCATGGATCACAATGTTTGATAAATTCATGCTGCAAATAAAGGGGGAAATATATTTTTAAAAATATCTCACTTTCTTTACATAAGATGCCTGTTACCAGTAAGAGGTTTTCTGCCAGTTATCAGTTACATGTGCTAAGAAATCAACTCTTAATAAACACTTCAATGCTTATTGAATAGATTGCCAGTTAAGGTTATCTATCCTCCTTATCCTCATGCACTCATATCACACACTTCATTCAGTAACACTCTACAATGAGCAGTGATTGAGTTTTGTACTGAGTGAATTTTAGGGTAAAGAAAAAAAGAAGAGGGAGGGGTATTTTTTTGCAGTATATTTTATTTGGTAAAGTGATTTATGTTATTTTTTTCTTTTCAATTGAATAAAAAAATTCTTACACATACACAATTAGAACTTTGATCTTTTCAGTAAATTTAATTGTTTATGATCATGTAATACCATATTTTTCCTAAATTTAAAAAAAAATTTAAGTAAGGAATACATCAAATTTATCTCCATTTTTTTTTTATTAACTTGTAAAATATGGCAATAAAATGTTTTTTCTTTCTTGTATATAGCTACATGATATGTCAACATTCATTTGTTAGAAAATAAGTGTTAAATTCTAGAAAGAAGATACAAGCAAATATCAAAAATTATGCTTACCTCTAAGAGATCACTTGCCATGGCTCTTTGTTCTGGATTTTTTACCAAACACTTAGAAACAAAATCTATAAATTCTGGTGACCATTTATCAGGATTACGGAATGATGGTGGGGGCTTTGTAGGAATCATAAAGATGGCCTGAAGCAAGAGATTCACAGTTTGAGAAGATTTGACAAGTTTACACAAGAAAATATTTTTATTTATAATTACATTAACAGGTTTTAATCTTTTTTTTTTTTAATTTAAATTGGTATCATTTTTGTATTGTGACACTCATGGTTATTCAGCAGGTAATTGTTTTTTTCTTTTAGGCATTTCATTTTGGCAAATAACTGATGCCATTTGACTCAACAAAGAGAAAGAAAATAAGTTAACAGACTGCTTTGAATCAAAATTTTGGTCAGCATATTTCATTTGAAGTTCTTTGTTAGGAAGAAAAACATTAAATGTCACTTCTTAATTCAGTAAGCTTTCCAAATTCTTATAAAGAAAAGAAAATCTTAACTTCCAGTTAACCTGTATTAAATAGCAAGGGAATGAATAATGAAAATATTAAACAAGAAATTATGGACTATCTTGAGGGTTTTCAGAATGATCAAGGTTGTTTATTTTAGACCCAATAAATCAATAATAGCACATACCTAAATTTGTTCAAATTTATACCTTTCAGAATAGGTTAAATTTAATGGCCATACACTTTTTCAAATGACACCACTATTATTTTAAATTCACTCCTCAGCAATGTTTATTACTTTAGTAAATGCTGAAGATTTTAATAAAACCTAAACAAATGATGAATGTTAATTTAGACATTTTTGGGGGGGTTGTTCTTGAGAATTTACAACAAAAATATTAAACACTATTAGATTATTTACAAGAACAATTTTATATTTACAACATTCTAAAAACTAAGACAATGCAATATTTCTGATTTACTAATTATAAAGTGCTGTAACTCTAAAAGTTTACTGCATGAGTAATCACCAAAACGGAGGTTGAGAATAATACTATGTCAACAACTACAAGACTTACATGCTACATGAAGTAGGTGAATTGCTAGTCAGTATGATCACTCTACTTTTCCCTTTACTCCAATAGTGTCCATATATTTAAGAGGATATGAACATACCATTACTGTATATAGATATGTATACAACATAAATATTAATTTTTTATTCATAAACATTTACTAAATTACTAAAATATGTAAACCAACTAGAAGAAAATCCTTATTTATCATTTTATAAAGTTTGAATTGATTGGCAATTAGCCAATATTTTACCAACCATTTCAATAAACAATATAAAAGTATAAATAAAATAATAGTGTTTATTAGTTTTGTTGTCATTTCTCAAGAAAAAAGAAAATGTATAAATTCACTTTCATCATGTTTAGATTTTATTTCAATTTTAATTATTGCTTTTTAAAACAATAAACATTGCTGAGGAGTAAAGGTAGTTGAAATGTGTCACTTGAAAAACCATCCATTTAACAGTTGGTTTTGCAAGCACTAAAATTGATAAAATCTGATGACAATGAAGACTTTGCCAATAGTGATCTTGAATCATTATGTACAGACTGTGATAGCAGCAGTATTAATATTGGTGATGATCAGGAGGGCAGAGCAAAGGCTCAAATGAATAGGGATTATGTTGTTGGTAGTGCTAGCAGTTTTGATGAGTGAAAATTACCCCAAATGTCCAGGGATAGTGTATCAGTAAATGGTTAGATTCAAGTAAATTAAACTAAGATCATTTATATTTTGAACCAAAAATATTCAGACAAATTGTGAAATATTTTATAAATAGCTTGAATAAAGAAAAAATTTGAAGTGTCACAACTGAAAAGAAAGTATTGTTTCTCACAAGAGATCTCTAAATCTATGATTTTTTTCTTTAAGATTTTCACTTCCAATCAACAAGCTTGTTGACCATAATTTTGTATGCTTTTTTTTTTAATAAGGAATGAAGCAGTTACCTAAAAAGACATTAATTTAACAACATTCATATAAAAATATTTTCAGGTTTTCTATTAAAAAAAAAAAAACAAAAAACAAACATGAAAATTGAGTCAGTTAAGTGGCATACATGAAACACACTTGGGCGATCATGTCTCGAAAGAGACATGACTGACTGGGCAGAAGATTATCCCGCAGTAGGTTGCCATTGCTTTCTGCGGTAGACTGGTTGCCAGCCAAGGCTATAGAACCCAATCTGTCCTGTTATTTAACCCATAACTGGAAGGAAGAGATGGATTAATACCTTTCCCAAGGGTATTTCCGCGGAAGTAAATGCAATGAATTCAATTGGAATTTGAACTTGGCTCTCTGATTTCTCGTTCCGAGCCGATATCCACTGCACCACAACGCACATCCTTTAACAATAGGGGGGAGGGGAAAAATGTTGTTTTTTTTTTCTTCTTTCTTCTTTTTTTTGAAGACCGATTTTACCAAGTTATCAATGATGATAATTGACCCTCTTCTGATGTTAATTCTTACAGATATAAGGATTTACTAAATAACTTACAGCACTGGAAATATATGTTAAGTCAAATAAAAATGATTATTTTTAAGTGTTACCAGACCTAAATTATAACATTGTGTTAGGGGTTTGCTACAAAAACTGACAGTGCAGCAAAGATTGCAAAAAAAATATGATATATTTTAAAGTATGTGTAGATTTAGGGTCAATTTATTGAATGCTGTGAGTATCTAAATAGAATTGTACACTAGAAAAATGTAGGATGCTAATTTTGAACACAGTAGATAAACTTTAACTTTCAATGTTAAGGCAGACAGGTTATTTTCTGGGCTTTTCCCCTGCTTATAAATTAATGGTAACTGCTTCTTTGTTATACACCATTTAAAATAAGTGAGGGGTGAGATGAACTTACCCTCATAGGATGTATATCACCATATGGAGGCTTTCCTTCTGCCATTTCTAATGCAGTGATACCTGTACAATAAAACAAGAACAATCAATTTTTTAAAAATATTAAAGAACAAAATAAAAGAACATATTAATAACATTTACTTCACTGTTCCTTGCTGTTAAGAAAAACTGTATTTACTCTTCTTTATAAAGATTTTTAAAAAAGTGTGTAACAGGGAAATCTTCAACAGGCCATATAAATGGTACAGGATCTAATGTAGTGTTTATGCAGCATGCACCAACATTCTAGTTTTTCTTTTAGATGTATCAAATGGATTAACATGGCAGCTTTTAATTTGGCAGGGGAAATTAAAAAGTACACCATGCTTGTCGCATGAGTGACCAGCTACATCAACTTTGAGATAGCCAGCTTCTTGAAATTGTATTCAAGGTTAGGAATGAGTTGAAAGCTTCTAGTTAGAAAATGTTATTCATGATCAAAAGAAACATTCTAAGCAATTAAGCATCATAAAGAATTCCTCCAACAGGATCAGGATATCATCAACCCTAGAAAGTAGATGAGGATCATTACCAAGCAGCTCAAGGTAAAAGAATCAACTATCAAACATGTAGTGTATATGGAGATTTGATATATGTCATAGGTGATTTGCAGAGAATAGTTCATGCTTGACAAAAATATTTGATCTGATTGATACACTTGGTTTGAGCAACCTAATAGTCCCTGTTATGTTCTAGTTCTTCTTTGATAGGAATGTCAGTCAAGACCAAAAGGCGAACAAGGGGAATAGTAGAGGATTCAGATCTTTATAATATAAAGTTACTTATCACAAATATTAATTCACCAAGAAATTATGAATTTTAAATCAAGTTTTGTTTGTTTTTTTTTTCTTAAATTTTTGGCACTCATTTGAGATTGTAAATCAAAATTTGTTTAGCTTGCCTCACAACAACTCCAATCCTTGTAATAAAAAATTCTGAAAAATCAAGGGATTATTCACATTTTGTAAGTGCAAATGATATTTGAGGTACTTATAAGGAATTGTTTACAATTTAAAAAAGAATCTGCTTTTAGTTTATCAGGTGAGTGCAAACAAAGACCCCATACTTAGAAATAGCACACTCAAGTCCCCCACATTTGAGATGAATGTAAACATCAACCCAACCAGAGTGCGATGGAAGGGACTCACTGTGGGAGAATTTGCTGTGAATTTTAGTAAATAAAAATTCTTTTTATTTTGTGGTGCATTAACAGAAAAGATTGAATGTTTCTGCATAGAACAGAAGTACTTACAATGATGGTTCTGGAGACTGCAAGTAACAAGGACCATGTCATTCTACTGTTTCGTCATGCAAGACCACAGGGTCAATGGCATTATCTATTTAGAGGTGATAGACATTATGGTATATGTACAAGCAAGACTGGTCCCTACACATAGCTTATATAGTGCAAGACGAGATGGTCAAGAAATTTTTACAATCACATCACCATGAACACATGGCCCCCTAACTTTACTGATTTTAATTCCTTCTGCTATGTCTTGAGCATCAAGAAAGACCAATTGGTGGCCATACAATATTATTGACTAATTGTGAATATGACAGCAAACATGAATAAGAACAACTTGATCTGGGTGTGTAGTTGCTATTGAAGCTGCATCACAGTCATTCTCAAGGCTGGGGTCAGTTTTTATTGAATACGTTTTCTGAAGTTAAAATGAAAATAAATCTTTTTAAATATATATAATGGCTTATTCTTATATCTTTTTATTATAACATGTTCCCAAGGTGATATTATTTAGAATATACAGACAAAACTTGTGTATCTCTAAGTAGATGTTCAGAGAAAGAGAGAATTAAGATTCCATTTACTAGAAAGTGCCATTAAAAAAAAAAAATTAATTTATCTAATCCAACATTTATTTATTTTCCCTACATGGACAAATTAAATTTTATGAGGTGTTTAAAAATTATTTTTAAGTAATAATTTAATTTTTTATAATTGATATTTTCTACAAGACAAAATATCTGATAATTATCAAATATTTTCTAAAATACAAATAAAAAATTAAAACAATTTACATTTGTTATTTCTCATTTTATTGCTTCTATTCTAAATCAAAATTTCTACACCCAAGCAAAAAGGTCAGTGTGTGTTATTTTGTGGTGTCTAATACTAAAGATATATTTTCAGTATTATACTAGTTTTTAAGTCTTATCAGAGAAGTACCTCTTCCCCATTTATATGGTACATATTCTATTTGCTTAATGTTTGAGATATAAATATTTACTGCAATTTAAAATAAATTTGCATTTAGGCTTCTGTCAAAGTTCTTAGATTATCAGCCTCAAGGATTCAAACCTCAGCATTATGTGTAATTGAGCATTAGCAAAGTTGGTTCAACATGTTGTGTTAGACTATTTTTCTTGCCAGAATCTATCTGGCACATTTATAGGTCTACCATTCATCCATGCATTGAATACTGCTACCATATTCGGTCTGGTGATTCTGTTTTATCTCTAGAGATTCTTGATAAAATCCAATGAAGAACTGGCAATATTATCAGTCCTAACATGTCATCTTGGTTTCAGTGACTTTCCCACTGTTGTAACATGGCTCCCCTTTGCCATGTTATTGCCTTTATTGACTTTTCTAAATATTTTCATGGTAATTGTTCTGATGAGCTTTCCTCTTTGGTGCCATAACTTCAAATTTAAGCACAGTACTAGATTGGCAGTTAGGTCTAATAATTTCACTGTTGAAATTGCTAGTTGTAACTACAAGTTCTATGCTAATAGTTTCTTCTCTTACACTTCTCACGTGTGAAACTCGTCTAAATCCCTGTTTTCATGTCAACTATGATTTTCAAAAACTTAAATGCAATAACAATCATTATTTTCTATCCCCTTGAATCCTGTTTTTTTATTGTCTGCAGTTTCTTTCACTCTTAGTAATCTCTTGCATCATAGTGACTCTTATTGGCTTGCTTAGAGTGAAATTTAAAAAAATCATTTGTAATGATTTTTTTTAGGGGGTACTTCTGCACTTAACAGAATGATATAATAATAATCACCTCTATTTGTTCTTGTTCCATACTAAATTGAATAAATATCAAAACAAAGAACAATTTAAAGTCATCTTAAGAAAATGCTATACCAAAGATACTAAGATATTTCAATGGACAATGACCTTTATACACACAAGTGTGGGCATGAGAGAAGCATATTCATGTTTTGTCAAAGATTTACTTTGTACAATTTCATTTGTATTTAATATAATAAAGCTTAAAACAAAAAAACTCAAAATGCTCAGGGCCCTTTTCCATTAAATTTTAAAAGTTAGAGATTTGTTCCAAACTTATCTTAACTGTTGTCCTCAGATTAATTGTTATTGCCACTATATTTTGGTCACTTTTCTTCAGCAATATTTTATGAATTTTGAAATAAACTGCTTATTCAATCTATGGGGAATGGGGATAGATGGTTCCTTGTCCACTGTCCATGCTTGAAAATATATTATTTAATTCATTTATGCAAAGTTGTCCCTTGACATTTTGGAGCTTCAACCCAAGTACTAGTTTTTGTTTTTGTTTTTTAATTGAAATTACACCTGTTGATTGTCCTAGAGTACAATGACTTTGTGGGTATATGCACTAATTAAATATTGACAGTATACCTGATGGTCAGGAGTTCAATCTCTAGGTTAGGCAGTAGAACAAACAAAAGCAAAAACACAAGGATAGAATAATTGACCAATACATATTATCTCCCCTAGCATGGGCAGTAGAATAAGAATAGTATTTTCAAAGACTAAAGAAAAAGGTTTACTTTAGAAAAAAAAAAAAATTACCAAATGAATATTTTTCATTGCAGGTGACTGTCTTTATTCTATGGTGTAATTATTCATATGCATTCAACAAAACAAAAGTAGCCAACATAAGATTATAATAATACTGAAGACTATAAACCAAACCTTTTGTATATCAAAACAAAAAAAAATTATAAATAAATAAAATAAATAAATATTAAGTATACCAACCTAAACTCCATATATCAGCCACACAGTCATATCCTATTTCTTGTATGACTTCTGGTGCCATCCAGTAGGGAGTGCCAATTACAGTATTTCTCTTTGCCATGGTATCCTACAATAAAGAACAATCAGCACTAAACATACAAGATTGATTTTCATCATTACTTCCATTGAGCTTTAGTAAAGCAAAATATTAATTACAGAAAAGTGACTACACCTTTGCCTTTAACGGTTACCACACCAGAGATTTGTAACGGATATGTTGTGTTTTATTCCTATTAGCCATGAAAATAACTGTGACAAAACTGGTAAATTTAGACTGCAGATGTTCCCTGTTCACTCAACTGTATCTTTCAGGGTTATTTTATCATTGCAACAGCAAGAACAGGTAATATCCAGGAATTGATATATTCTAATACACAGCTAATTCCAGCTGAATTCATTGCATTCACTTATGTGCAAATACCCTTGGGAAAGGTATTAATCCATCTATTCCTTCTAGTTATGGGTTAAATAACAGGACAGATTGGGTTCTATAGCCTTGGTCGGCAACCAGTCTACCGCAGAAAGCAATGGCAACCTACTGCGGGATAATATTCTGCCCAGTCAGTCATGTCCTGAAAGAGACATTATCGCCCAAGCATGTATCACGTATGGCACTTAACTGACTGAATACACAGCCAATTAATATTACAAGCTAAAGTAAGAGTAGACACACAATTTAGAGAGCTTAAAAAAAATCGACCTTGTGTCAAATCTAGCATCAGTAGGAAGTTTTTTTTTTGTTTTTTTTTTAAAAAGACAAAGTTCAAATTTGTAACAATGTTATTTATTAAATATTATTTCTCTTTAGCTTTAATAAGTAATTCTTGCAAATTCATTTCAGGTATTGGGGTTGCAAACAGCAAATAGAATTCAAGTTGATGTTGCTTATAAAAAATTTACTTGAAAAACAAGGAAAAGAATTTCATATCAAAAGGACTTTATCCATAATACCATATATACAATTTACAAGAGGAATTTAAGAACAGCTTGTTATTGCTACTAATCAAATACTATATGCACTGGATAGTAGAAAGTTCTTGAGATCAACAGAAGAGAAAGCACTCAAGGGATTTCATTGTACACCCACTTCACTGATATGTGACCCCCACCCCACCCCACCCCACCAGATTCAACTGGTTTACTATCTGTCAATTACTATGCATTCTTTTATGGATCATTTTTCTAGCCAACTTGCATCATTTCATTTGAGTCATATCAAATGGCTCGACTTCTCAGTTGTTGTCTGGATATCCTTTAGGGTTGCTCTTTTCTGTTAGATTCCAATGAATCTCAGCCATCCCCACAAAGCAAGCAGCTATGTATCTTCTTCAGCTAACCTCAACAGGACACTTCTTAGCCTGCCACCTCTACATATTCACAGTCCTCTACTAATTCATTTGTACCACTCTTCTTTCCAAATCTGAGAAGGCAACATCAATATTGTCCTCATGTAGAACTGAGTTCACGGAGATGAACAACTTTCTTCTAGGCACATCATGTTACCAGATCTAGATTTTGATTGATTGGTAATGGAAAGAATTGTTAGCAGCCAGACAGATCTGGTGCCATCTCTCATTGCCTGTCTCAGGTCTTGTGGTTCTCAATGGGTTTTCTTTTTTTTAAGAAACTTTGTTGACCAGGGTTAACAATTGTGATGAACTTATATGAAATAAAATTTAAATATAATGATTGTCATCCATTGGGTTGCTTGGACAAAAATACTGTCTGGTTTTAGAATCAGTTTTTACTCCTGAATGAATTCATTAAAATATTGTTTAAATCAGTTAAATAGGACTTCTGAACATCTATACATTTCTGCCATTGAGATACAAGATTATTTATACCTTTATAATAAAACTCTAAAAATCTAGACACCAAAAAATCTTTGAATGCAGTTTCTGCAGTTTCTTTGCAATGGAGTGTCTCTTGGCTTTAAAAAAAAAATTGTTAAAATGCTTAAAAAGGTGGTAGTCAGTGGGCAAGAGATCAGAAAAATATGTGACAAAGTCTCAAATCAGTGAGTTTTGGCAGTGTCATCTTAGCAACATGTGACTGAACATTGTCATAAAGCAGAATTGGACCTTGTCAATAAACCAGTGTTGGTCACATTTTGCTTAAATGAATGTGCATGTCATTCAATTGCTGGCAGTAAACTTTGACAGTAATGATCTGGTTAGAAAACTAATAGGTAATGTCAATGGCAGACCACTAGACAGTCACAATAACCTTCTGTTGGTGCAATTTCATTTTTGGAAAGTATTTGGTTCCTTTGTCATTATGAAGCCACTGAGTCAATTATTTACAATTGCCATAAAGTAAATAATAAATTCCAATTGCCATAAAGGATCCATATCTCATCACAAGTCACTATTGAATAAAAAAAAAAATGATTCATTTGAATTTTGCAAATGCAATATCAAACACACTTCAACACGTCAAACTTTTAACTTTCAATAAGTTCATGTGGAACCCATTTATAGAGTTTCAGCTGGCCAGTTTTCTTGAGATGGTCTAATATTGTTGAAATGCTGACACCCATTATCTGAGACATCTCTCTGACACTTTTTCTTTTTTTTTTTTTTACTAGTGATTTAATGTGGTTCTACAAAAGAATGCTGAGGATACCATGGACCAAGCATGTGAGCAATGACAAGGTGTTGGATAAGGTTGTAACCAAGAAGAAAACATACTTAGCATTAGGAAGAAACAGCTGAGGTTTCTGGGACACGTAATGAGGAAAGAGGGTTTGCAGAATCTAATACTCACAGAACAGATAGAGGGGAAGAGAGACAGGGAAAAGCAGCATGAGATATGTTTGATAGGCCTGAGCAAATGGATGGCAGAGCAAGATTTGGGAAAGATACCAAAAGAAAAAATATCAAGAGGAACAAGGGAGAGAGGCAAGTGAAAGTCCATGATTGCCTATGTCCTGAAGGGACATGACACATAAAAAAGAAGTGTTTTCAGATGTTGATTGTTAATTAGACGGAAGTCCTCTACCATCTTGATCTTCAAAACCTGTATTCCCACTGCAGAAATTCAGAAATAAGATCTATACAGTCCAATCACAAATGAATCCTTCACCCCATGATATGTTAATGTTGGTAACAGCTTGAAAAGAATTAGGATCAAGCTTGAACTAATGCAAAAACAAAAAAATAAATAAATAAAAAATAAAAACAAAAAGTAAACATATCTTCTTTTTTTCATGTTCAAGATGAGAGGTATATGTTTTAAGTTAAATTCTGAAAGAGATTGATATAAAATTAACAAAGATCTTAATCCTTAAGAATGAGTAACATTTTTGTGTAACTATTATAATAATATAGTAGAACAATTAAAAAGTTTATTTAAAAATTGTAACCTAGTATTTCAGTGAATGAGCAATTTTAATCAGCATAAGTGACTGAAGACATGAAGAAAGATGCTTTAAATAGAAAGTGAAAACTTTGACTGAAGTTTAATGTATATATTTTTTATTGAAAGACAAGCAAAATTTAAATTCATTACACTTTGTATCAATTGTTTTAAAGATACTCCAATTGATCCAGGAATCAAAGTTGCTTCCAAGAAATTAAGGGCAAACATGTCTACAATAAGATGTAGTGTCAAAATGAATGCCCCCCACCATGACATTTTTTTTTTTAACTATATTCACTCTTTAGAAATGTTTGTTTGATAAAGTAATGATTAGAATTGTAATAAAACTGAAATATAAAATGAAAGTCAATTTATACATTTTCTTTATTCTTGAGAAATAACAACAAAAATAAACATTAAATTATTTATTTACACTATTATATTGTTTATTGGAATAATTGGCAAAACATTGGCTAATTGCTAATTGATTCAAACCTTATAGAATGTTAAATAATTGGAATTCCCTTATAGTTGGTTCACATACTTTAATAATTTTGTAAATGTTTACAAATTTATGAATAAAAAAATGTTTTCAGACTAATTTCTTATAAAATTGGTAAATGATATTGCATTGAATTAGTTCTAATTATATTAGTTTTTAGAATGTTGTAAATATAAAATTATTCTTGTTAATAAATAATGTTTATTATTTTCGTTAATTCTCAAGAACCAAAACAATGTGTAAATTCACTTTCATATGTTTAGCTTTTATTCCAATTCTAATCATCACCTTTTAATGTTGCCAAAGAATGAAGATACTTAAAATAAAAATAAAAAAAAAGCAGTGTCTTGGGAAAACTGTCCTTTTGACACTATATCTTATTGTGGGTATGTTTTTTCATGTTTACCAAATTAAGAAAATTGTTCTTATTTACTTTAATAAAAATTTTGAAAAAGAAACAATTTTAAAACATTTTCCGGTGTGGTGGTGGAGAGGAGGAAACTAATTTATTAAATGTTTATAAATTTAAATTTATTAATAAAAAAAAACTTTCAAATTTATTTCTTTATAAATTGCTAAATGATAAATATTGGATTAGTTATAATTTTATTAGTTTTTAGTATATTCTAATTATAAAATTATTCCTGTAAATAAAATAACCTAGTGTTTAATATTTTTTATTGTAAAGTCACTTTTTAAAACAAACATTGCCAAATAGTGAAGGTAATTAAAAAAAAAAAAAAAAAAAAAAAAAAAAGCAGTGTATATTTTATTGTGGGTTTGTTTCTTGATGTTTACAAAATAAAGAAAATAGTTCTATTTTACTTTTATAAAAATGTTCAAAAAGAAACAATTTCAAAACATTTTCTGAGAGAAAAAAAATAAACATTTTTCCATTTTTTAATAAAAAGACTTACATTGTGATGAAAGACTAAAAAACAAAATAAAAAAGTGCTTATCAGCTATATTAGGAAAAGAAAAACCCAGTTGTTTTAAATTAGTTTTTGAAATAGAGCAAAATATTTTGTTTATTGGAAATATTAAATTTAATCTATTAGCTTGAAATTAAAAATAAAATAAAAGACTCAAGAAAGATTTTTCATTTTTAAAATTTAAAAATCCTTAGGTATCGTCTTTTTTCTGAATATTTTGGAAGTACCTATCTTGAACCATCGCCTATTATTGAAAACTGAACACTACATAATTTTCTTCTACAAATAATACCACCACCCCTACCTGATCCTCTACTATCTCACATTCCTTGATACATTCCTCGATACATTCCTCACCTTCCTCTTTCTCTCAAGAATGAAAGTGACATTTGTTAACCCTGAACTATTTCTGGGCCAAATTTTGAAGATAAGTGGAGTACCATTTAGTTGAAAATAAAATATGTTCAATGTCCTTAAAGGAGATAAAGGACGGTTGATTTTAGAGCATATCAACACTGGTGTTATTTATTTTGAAATTTTGTATGGGACACTCAGTGAGGATCAAACTCACATCTCAGTAATATTGATAAAACTAAACTAGCCATGTTAGCCATTACTCCATGACAAGGTACCTGGAAATGATTTTTGGTTGGTTTAGCTGATTTTCCTTGTTCCCTGTTTAGAATGTGGTATCTGGCTTTCTCTTTTCCAATCTTTTTACTGTTTTCTTTTTTTTTTTTTCTCAATTGAAGTAGATAGACTAAACTATCGCCTGGTTCACACTCCACCCACATCTATTGAACAGGTGAAGAGGCTCATCCCTTGTTCCCTGTTTAGGATGTGGTTTCCGGCTTTCTCTTTTCCGATCTTTTTACTCTTAAGTAGCCTCCTGCACATCAGTGTCGTTACCGCCTTGCTTGGGGTGATATGATTAAAAAGAAAAACGTCAAACTTTGTTGGGTTATTTTAATGCCAAGATTTTGTACAGGAAATTAAGTGAGAATCAAACTCACTACTGAATAATAATGGTCTACTAGATTATGCTCGTTAACCATTATCCCCATGATAAGGTATCACCTGGAAATGATTTTAGGATGGTTTGGTTGATTTTACAACATGTCACTTTTTTTTTTTTAATTTAATGGTGAAATTTTGTATGGGACACCCAGTGAGGATTGAACTCACTACTCAGTAGTAATGGTCAACCAGATTTGCCTTGCTAACTCGTGTTAAAGTATCCATTCCCAAATGAGTTTAGTTTTACACCAATAGGACACAATGCTTTCTAGCAAGTTCTATGAGGTGTATTAGAAAAGTAACAGGACTTAATATTCTGTGTGAGCTATGAGTGAGGTAGGAATTATTGTGTCATTATGTAAAGTAATACCCAAGAAATGCATTGTGTTGCAGTGGATATCAGCCCAGAACAAAAAATTGGAGAACAGAGTTCCAATTTCAGTTAAATGTGTTGCATTTACTTATGTGCAAATACCCTTGAGAAAGATATTATCAGCCAATTCTCCCTACAGCTATGAGTTAAATAACAAGACAGATTGGGTTCTATAGCCTTGGTTGGCAACCAGTCAACCACAGAAAGTAATGGCAACCTACTGTGGATGGTCCAGCTGGGGAAAACTGTCATAAGTACTCGAAAAACTGTAGCAAGTGTATGAAAATGAGACGATGTAAATGTTCCTGTGTTTTCAAGTGACACAAGAGGTTCAAAGAGAGATGTGAAGACACATGGAAGATGACTCCAGGAGGGGAAGACCTTCAACCCTTCAACAAATAGGACTAAGACCAATGTTGAGTGCATGAAGCAGGTGGTGCATGGTGTTCGTTGGCTGACTGTTCGACTGATTCCAAGTAAACTGAACATGAACCCTGGCAATGTCTGAAAGATTATCACTGAAGATTGTGGGGAAGCTGCTGAATGATGACCAGAAGGAATACAGGTATGCCGACATCGTTGGGTGTCTTGAAACCAAACCTGATTATGTACAAAGAGTCATCACTGGTGATGAGTATGGATCTTTGACTACGACCCAGAGACAAAGTCCTAAAGTTATCAGTGGAAGAACACAGAGTCACCGAGGCCAAAGAAAGCAAGACAGTTAAAGTTCAAAGTCAAACTCATATTGATTGCATTCTTCGATGTGAGGAGTATCATCCACAAAGTTCTTGCTGCAGGGCCAGAAGAGATCCTTTGACATTTGCTTTGTCCAGTATGCAAGAAAAAGCAAGAGTTGTGGCCGGACAACTGGTGGCTGCTTTACAATGCCCTGAACATCTGACAATTTCTCACTGAGAAGAACATCACCATGCTGGTTCAAGAGGGTCATCAAGACGACCAGTTTTTTTTGGACATAAAGAGGACAGTGACAAAAGAGCTGCAGAGAATTCTGAGAGAACATTCCAGGAATGCATGGAGGTGTGATGGAGAAAGATAGGAAAGTGTGCTCGACTTAAGAAGGATAATTTTGAATAGGAAAACTTGTAGGTTAGATCTGACATAAATTTTTTGTAGGTGTTATGTCTGGTATATCTCACAGTTTCAGTACTTGATACATGGTACACTGTCATGCATGACATAATGAATTGCCAATAATCATCGGCTTAGCACTTAAATACAACTCAGCTAATTTGCATAGGATTCCAGAGTATGTATCAACATAAAAATTTGTGATACCTACTGTTTAAAAGGATGTGCGTTGTGGTGCATTGGATATCGGCACGGAACTCGAAATCGGCGAGCCGAGTTCGAATTCCAGCCGAATTCGTTGCATTCACTTACGCACAAATACCCTTGGGAAAGGTATTAATCCATCTATTCCTTCCAGTTATGGGTTAAATAACAGGACAGATTGGGTTCTGTAGCCTTGGTCGGCAACCAGTCTACCGCAGAAAGCAATGGCAACCTACTGCGGGATAATCTTCTGCCCAGTCAGTCATGTCTCTTTCGAAACATGATCGCCCAAGCGTGTATCACGTATGGCTCTTAACTGACTGACTGACTGTTTAAAAATTCATTTTAAAAATGAAAAATTATTCTTGAAGCTCTCTTTTTAGCTTTAATTCAAAAGGTAAAAGAATAAATTTATTATACCTAGTAAACAAAATACTTTGATGTATTTAAAACCAGGTTTACATTGATTGAAATATAGCTTTCTTTGGTGTTTTCCAATAAAATCAATAATATCTGCCATTTTTGAGAAATTTGTAAACAAAAATCAAAATTTCTTGTAAAAAATTATACCTTTTTTCAAGTCAAATTAGAAAATTTAAAGTTTACTTAATCTAATTGGAAACAAACATTACTTTTTTAGCAGAAAAAATGTACTTGAAAATAAAAGAAGCATGTCTTAACCACAGTGACTGGTTTTAAGGGTGTTAAGTGATGGTTCCATTGATATATTGACAGCTTATGTCAGGTGAAATCATTGGATGGAAGAACAGAAGTGACAATTATTTTTTAATTTTAAGTGAATTTTTTTTTTTTTTAATTACTGGGTAGTTGCCAAGTAATTTTTAAAATATTAATTTTTCTTTTAGCTTTATAGCCTTAAGTTTGGAGATGTTTTCTGGAAAAATTTAGAATACAATAACACAAATTTAAAATTTCATAACTGAGAGTGATATAAAAGTTCATAATATTCATGCATATAATGTTTACATACATCTCATAAAAACTTTTTTTATTATTTTTATTTATTATCAATTTCTATATTATCTGTTATAAAAATTTTTCAAAACTGGGATAATACAAAAATCAATAAAAAATAAAAATAATACCATAAAAATTTCATAAGAGGTACTTTCATATGAATGCGACCGTCCCTCAAGGCTCTATCCTAGGTACTATGCTTTTCCTGATCTTTCTGATATAATTAGTTCAAAAGTAGGCATCTATGCAGATGAAACCACAATTTATTCCCAACTTGATAAGAAATCTTCTATGACTCACAAAGTAAACCTTGGTGCTGCTCTTTATAAGAACCTCCAATCTGTGTTGGACTGGGGCAAGAAATGGCTCGTACATTTTAATGCTTCTGAAATAAAGCTGCCCTCCCTTAACCACCATAGAGAAACATTCTTACCGCCCATCTTTATGGCTGACACTTGTCTTCCAGAAAGCAACACACTGTGCTTTCTTGGTCTCACACTCTCAACTGACCTCAAGTGGAACAACTACATCAAATCAATAGCTACATCAACTTTCTAAGAAGGTTGGGTCACTGTATTGGACCAGGTTTTTTTTTTTTTTGTCAGAATCCATCTTACACATTTATAAATCTAACATTCATCCATACATTGAATATTGTTTCCATATCTGGTCAGGCACTTCTGCTATCCATCTTGGGGTTCTTGGCAAAATCTAAAGGAGGATTAGCAATGTAATCAATCCCAATATAGCAGCTAGACTTCTGTCACTTTCTCACCTACAGAATATGGTTTCCCGCTGTTTTGTTTACAAATATTATCTTCTGCTCCAACAAACTTCCTTCCCTGATGCCCTGACCACATGAATTTACTCGTGCTACTGGCTCCCACTCTTTTGCTGTCAAAATAGTCAAATGTAATCGCCACTTTTAAGCTATCAATTTCTTTTCTCGCACTTCCTGCATGTGGAACTCTCTTCCAAACACTTGCTTCCCTCATAACCACAGTCTGCAAAAGTTTAAGTGAAACCTCAATTACCATCTATTTTCTTGATTCTCAACTTTCTCTTGTCCTCTGTTTCGTTTTCTTTCCCTTTTCTCTCAGTGTAATCCACTGTTCATCAGTGGCTGTACTGCCTTACGTGGGGTGAAACAATTATAGGAAAAAAAAAAAAAAAAAATCTAATGATTATAGATACCTCCCATTTATGAAATGTTATATATATTTTTTAATGTGTTAATCTTTCCTTTTCCTTATTTTTAATATTAATTGTTATAATATGAAAGTTATGAAAATGTGAAATTTTTGTATTAATTATGCAATCATTTACATTTTTTATAAATTTTCAAAAAGATGTCAAAAGCCTGAATGTGATTATCCTTAACACATATTATTCATAAAAGAAATCAAAAGCTTTTCTAATTAAATAATGTTTTAATCTTATTGGATTTTGTATGTTATGATTCAAAGCAAATATTTGGTCACTGGTCATTCGATTTTACAAAAAACAAAAAGTTTAAGTTATTCAAAGACTTCTGCTGTTAATTAATAAAAACAATAAAATGCACGATGTTGAATTTCTTGACTTTTTATTCATGTGTGAATAGATTCTGAAAGTTTCATTAAAATCTGACAATTATTTAATTTTTGCAAGAATTTCCAAATCAATGCGTGTCACTATGGTACTTCCTCTGACACAAGAGAAACAAGATTTTTAATCAAAATTTAGAATATTCTAAAAAGGATGGAAAAATTTAATAAAATTATAAAAATAATTTTGGTCTTTCATCTTAATAAACATTTTGATAAAAACTTTGTTTTCATCAAGTTTGGGGTCATTTTCATCATGCTATGCTCTTTTTATTGAAAAAGAGTGATCCTTGATTTTTTTATGACTTCAGTCCTGTTTCTTTTTCTGATACACCTCATATGATTTCAAATGAACAATGATTTTATTCTGGTAGAAGCTCAACTCATTATATTTAAAAGGAAAAAGTTTGTTCCATCAATGTATAGAAAACCAGTTAATAGTCTGATCTTAGTCTGTGGTTTTAAATGAATCAGGCTCTAGTGATCATTAATTAATTTACACTGCACAACTGGTTATTGTCAACTTTCCTGACAAACCAGATATAAATTTTAGTGAACAAATCCTTTCTTCTAACTAAGCTGCAGTTTTATTATCAGCTCTCCTCAGATGTTTTGACTATTTTTAAGTATGTGGAGACAAACAAAAGCACATGTTGAATTATTTTTTTAACTATAATAGTATTCTTAATCTCTGGCAGCTCTCTCTACAACTTTAACAGCTTTGTTTTGATAATGAAATTTATGGCCCATACCATAAGTATAAACCCATTTATTAATTCAGCTGGGGATCAGAGGTGATGAGAATATAATGAGTATTACTTGATCCTACTGGATAATTCAAAGGTTAAGTCAATGTTCCAATATCCAGCTTGCCCTGTGCTGATTATTTTATTTCAAGAAACTAAGTCTTGCATAATTTCACTTTTCATTTGCAGAATTCTCTTCCTGCTTTGATCAGTCAATTTAAATGCAATGCCAATTGTTATCTTCTGTCTTAATTCCTTTTATTGTTCTCACTCCTTCATGTTTTTTTAAAGAATTTAAATGCAATATCAATTATTATCTTTTGTCTTCTTAATTCCTTTTATTGCTCTTGCTCCTTAATGTTTTCTTTTTTCATATTCTTTTACATTCAGTCCACCTTTGCGTCTTGGTGGCTTTATTGCCAGTCAACTTTGATCTTCAAAAATTTAAATGCAATGCCAATTGTTATCTTCTGTCTTATAAATTCCTGTTATTTTATTGTTCTTTCCTTAACATTTTTCTTTTTCTCATAATATCTCACTCAGTTAGCCTTTCATCTTAGTGGCTTCATTGCCTTGCTTGGGATAAAATGATTAATAAGTTAGTTTCATTTTTACATGAAGCCAATTGCATTCAAAAGAAGTTATGAATAAAAAATATTCACCATGCCTACCAAATAATGTGTGTCTGTACGATAGTCTTTATTCAAGTAACAGATATTTTACAGTATTAATATCATTAATAAAACAATTGTCAAAATTGATTTACTAACATTTGTATTATCTCTTTTATAAAGAAAAAACAAAAAAAAAACTATCCAATAATGTTACGCTTATTTTTATAACACATAAATTAATAGTTCATTTGTTTTTTAAAAAAAAAAAAAAAAAGCTCCTTCTAGATTATTGACAATTTTTTTTTTAAATCAAATTAATGCAAAAAATCATTGCAAGAGACAGTACTGTAAAGGCTAACTGTTTAGGACTTGTCTTTACCAGTAAGCCCACTACTGTAAAGACATTATAAAAACAGTTACCTTATTTGCATAAGCTACTGTTAATTAGTGTATTGGTAACAATTCTGTATAGTATTTCAACTGACAAAAATGTTAATTTGGTTAGTACAAATTCTTGCCAGCTCCTTTCAGACCTTTTCTTAAAATAAAAAACAAGCCTTAATACTTACAGTCAGTTGTCCTGCAACACCAAAATCAGCTAGTTTTGCTTGGCCTTCATTATTCAGGAGTATATTACCAGCTTTAATATCACGATGGATTTTTCGCCGCGAATGCAAATATTCCAGTCCTTTCAATGTGTAGGATAATATTGTGGCGATTTCAAGTTCATTTAACTGAGAAAACAAAGAAATTAAAAAATGATAAATTTAGAATCAAGAAAATTTTAATTAACAGAAATATTTACCTATATATTCATTGTAGCAAATTTTCTTGAATACAAATTTGAATGTTAACTTGTTGTAAATTTATTAAATGTTATGACTAAAGGTTTTTCTAAATTTAAAAAAAAAATCTTTTGAAAATCAATTTCTTCAATGCTACATGTATGTTATTTTGCCAATATATAAATATACTGAAACATTTTTTTCCCCATCTTTTAATTGTCAAACTTAAATATAAAAATCGAATTCAGTCATGTGAAAATTGTACTAATTTAATCATTAAGGTGGTCATTTTGGTATGGTTGGGATGTATACTTTCAAAATAAATTGACAAAAGTTCTTAGAACTTTTAAAGTATTGCCAGCTCTGGACATGACAAGAATAAATTAACATAGATGATTGGTAACTCTGGAGGGTTTGAAAATTTAATCAATAAAATATTGCCGAAGTTTATTTCTAATAGGCAAAAACTAGGTACCTTCACTAATTTTCAATACCTAAAGTTCTTTTTAGCTTTAATTGAAAGGTAAATGATTAAATTTACTATTTCCAGTAAGCAAAATACTCTGGTGTATTTCAAATATAAATAGATTGATTGGTTGCTTTCATTAAAATAATTGGAATCAGACATTTTCACACATTTGTAAACAAAAGCTAATTCTCAGTTTTAAAAATCTTCCAAAAATAAAATATAGTTTTCTGAAACTTTACTTGAGAAATATTAACTGATTTAAAGTATAATTGATCTGATTTGAAAAAAAAATTATTTACTTTAAGTTTAAAATAAAAGAGAAATAGAGTTTTAAAACAAACAGTAGCAATGATTACATACTTCATTACCACACATCAATCACGTAACAAGTGCTGAAAGGTGTTGACAGAATTATTATTATTCTACGGAGACTATCTGTTAATAAATGATTTAAGAAAATGATGGGTGAGCCTTTTTTTTTATATAATTTTAAAATACTCAGTCATCTTTAAAATGTTGGAAGATATTCTCCATAATCTAATTTTAGGAATGTTGACTTTAAATTTACCATACTTTTCACTCTTATTTTCAGATAATGTTGTGTATATAACGTTTTCAGAAATGAGCATGTTATATAATATTTCATATATACACACACAAAAAAATTTTATATTTTGTTATTTATAACAATATCACTAAACAGGATGAAAGTAATGCAGAACTTTAAAAGATTTATACATTATAAATTATTATAATTAAAATCTTTAAAAAAATGAAAACAATTCTTGTAAAAATTCATTATTCATTGAAAAATTTTTTTCTTAAGATAATAGTATCATTAATAAATCTTATTTATAAAAATAACTAAAAGCTTTTCTAATTAAATAATGTCATAATTTTATTGCATTTTTTTAAGGTTTGGAGCAGATTTTTTGGAAATGAGTAGTAGTTATAAAAAAATAAAAAATTTTAAAAAAAATAAAAATAAAAATTGATGAGTCTCCAAGAAGTCCTTTTAACTAATAAAAAAAATTTATGAATGAAAATTTCTTGAAATTTTGTTAAATTGAGTGAAAGTAACATATTTGAAAAAAAAAAAAAAAAAAAATTTAACAAGATTTTCTAAAAACAAAATTTTTTTTAGAATAATTTCTTTCATTTGTGGATAATTCCTGAAAGTTCTATTAAAATCCAACAATTATTTGATTTTTGCAAGAATTTCCAAATCAATGTTTTTTTTTTACCAGGAAAAAAAAAATTTAACCAAAATTTTTAACATGCTGGAAAGGATAAAAAAAATAAAATTGAATAAAATAATAAAAATACTTCCCTCTTAACAATAACAAACACTTTGAGGATAAAACTTAGTACAAAGTTTGGGGCCTTTTTTTCAATATGCTATGCTGTTTTAGCTAGTAAAAGATCTTTAATCTAATGTAAACAAAGCTGTTATTTCTTACTAATCTGTAAATAAGATGTGATGATTTAACAAGTGGCAATAGTAAAATTATGAGAAATGATTTCAGTGTCAAAAAGATTATTCTTTCAATGCTACTGACAAACTTACAAGAAAAATCGGATATATTTTTACTGATTCATGAAATGTATGAGCATAATGGGAAGAAAAAAAAGTACTTACAGTTTTATTTCGTAATCTCATAATATCTGAGACTGAACCTGCACCACAATATTCCATAACAATCTAAAGGGGAAAAAAAAAAAAAAAAAAAAAAAATGAAAACATTAATCAAATAATGAACATTTTTAGTACTATTTATTTAATATTTCAGTGATCACCTTACCCAAAATACTCAAGATTTAGAAACATAGCAAACAAATGAAGTGGAGGCTGGTTATTAAAAGGTATCCTTGGCACAGCTCTTCTAGCCTTTACTTGTGTAAACAAAGATTATAAAATATTTTCCAAATTATTCCAACGTGATAGAATAAGATAAGAAATTTCATTAGAAAGAAAAATTTTCTTTAATTTCAGTTCCATTAAGAAATGAAAGCCAAACATTAACAATTCAGCAATGTCATAGACTGATTGACAACTGGAGCCAGTGAAGTGGAGGAGAGAAGTCTGTACTGATCACCTGACTTTCAGGCATAGGTTGGTTAGTTGGTTGGCATTGACCAATAATGGCCGTAACTGACGTCAAGGAAATAACGACAAATGCTTTTTTAGACACTTGCTTGCTTAAGAAGTAGCAAAACAACATTTTTTCACTTAATTTGTAGCGTCTTCCTTCTGCTACAGGAAAGCAAACTTTTTTAACAGTCACTAAGTTCCAGTCACAGAAAAGAAACCCCTATACTCTCACTGCTTGGCCATTTCACTGATCACTCATTATATAGCTAGAAGACCCACCATATCTTTCTGTCCACTTGTGTTCCACCAACTAGAAAAACAGCCCACTCAGACAGCTTTTAGGTTGTCATTTTTTTTTTCAAAGGACTCTACTTTTAGGACTATCTAAAATCACTAACAAAACTTTGATGATTCAAAAGTGGGCTGGAGACGAGATTACTGAGAAATCCTGGTTATTAAATTAAGTTAAAAATAAAAAGAATCTATTTATCTCTTAAGGACATGTGAGAAATTGTATTGCAACAGTAGGATCTCAATCTCAGAATGTGCTTTCTGCTTTAGATCAAAGTGTCACTCTCTGGCTCTCTGCCAAGGATCAGGATTTAGTATCTATGCACTGCTTCGGATCAAAAAATTACTCTCCAGTACGTCTACCTGCAAACTGTAGTACCTGCACGCACAGTGAAATGTGTTACACATAAAAGTATTATTGGTTCCAATTGGCTAGGACTGACTGCAAAACACTTGCCCTTCTAAATTCATAGGGCAGAAGAACACAAATACATGCTGGGATTTTTTTCTAGCCAATAAAAGACCAGTTTGTTGGTTTCATTTGACTCAGTCCTGGTCTCTCGACTTGAAGTCGGAACACTACATTTGCTTGACTGAACTTGCTTTTGTTTCAATTCTTAGTTTGTGAACTTTTTGTCATATTTCTGTTGATTTGCCTTGCATATATTGTTTGCTTGCTTTATATTATTTTTTTGCTATTGCAAATCTGTCAATTCTCTTTGTTGAAGAGTTTTGTCACTTATTTTGCATTTAACTATGGCTACTTCCTCCGTAAATACATATATATGGATAGATATTGCATTTTATATATGTGGAGAACAAGATAAACTAAAATGAAAAAAAAAATACAAACCCAAAGATCTGTGTTCTTAAAATAGCTGCCATAATACTTCACAATGTATGGACTGTCACATTGCTGCATAATTGATATCTCCTTAATGATTTCTTGGAGATCTGTATCAACTGGCACTTGTTTGATTGCCAAGACTGATCCAGATTCCTTGTGTAAAGCTTTGTAGACACTGCCATAGGATCTGACAAGAGAAGGAGACCAAATATAGCCATTAATATATAAAAAAGGAAAATACAATCTGCAAATGCATAGTCAAATATTGGTTACATGAAGATTGTACCTAGAAAAAAGAAAAAAAAAACTGTTCGACATGTTGGCCTCATATGATCCATTGGAGGATTGTGGTAGTATGTTTCTAAGGCCCACACGACACTGATGGGTTATTTTCCAATTTTTTTTCTATGAGGATTATTGGAAGTGAGATGCTATGATAGATGGCTTATGACATCATGGTACACCAAAACCACATTTTTCCCCATAAAATTAAAAAAAAAAATTAATATAGAAAATGAGAGTTAGTATCAATGTAATACTTGTAGATTGTGAATTTTCAAAATTGTCAAACAATGTAAGCCTAAACCAAAATTAAAATTAATTTCTAAAAGGTTGTACTTATTAGAAAGGCTCTTGATGTTCTTCACAAGGTAAGATGTTTGTAGATCTTGACTCATTTTGTTCTTTTTTTAATAACCAAACATGTTATTCGTAAAACATTACTAGATTCTTTACAGATAGATTAGTAATTCTACTGTGGCGATGTCTTTCTGTACATCACTGCACACACTGTGATGATATCCAATGTTGGCTGTATACAAATACACTGGAGCTTGCTATGCTCCACATATGGCCATGATTGATATCAACAAAGAAATTGGTACAAAAATTAATTAAGATATAGTATTAGGAGCCTGGGATAACAAAGGAAATGAGGCTTGGGAGTTAATGTGTTAAAGACACATAAATTGCTATGAATCATTCTTTTTCATTGACAAAAAAACTTGCATAAAATATTCTTTGTGTTTCTCAAATTATTTATATCTCCTGACATGCATGTCAGTAGCATATAGAATCCAAACAAAAGTGGAGAAATTAGACAATGAGGAAAACATTTATATTATGCGATCTAAAAATGTCTACCTAATGAAAGTGAAACACATTGTCATTAAAAAGAAAAAGGTTTTCCACTTTGACATCTCTTTACATCTAAACAAACATTT